>JBBYHL010000002.1:6113765-6129086 GCA_038381835.1 Adansonia madagascariensis
TTAAAGTCATTTAATGAAATAATATCATATGATTTATTGATAATCTATGAATTTATATATTATCATTGATTAAATATGAATCTTCTTTAATGCCTTTTGTTATATGAGATTATGAGATGCATTAAATGAATCATCTATCCTAACTCCTTCAGAGCTTAGCACATTACTTATATGTGAACCATATGTTAGTTCCTCTAATGGGAAACTAATCCAACTATTTTTTTCTCTTTGTTTTTGATATAGAAATACCAATTTCACTGTTATTAGGGTTCGAACTTCTATAATTATTTTTTTAACATATTCATCAATCATATTCATATGTATAGAACTCATCTATAAATCATAAAAATCATTTGTATAAATGTTAATTAAAATTATCTTGAATAGTAATTGATAGAAAAATAATGAAGTGATCCCCTAACTCGTCGTCCAGGAACAAAAGGTCTTGATTTTCTTTCAAATTTACAACATTAGATGCAAAATTTTCCTATGACAACATTTCTATGCTCATAGCTAACCACGACGGAGCTTATTCAAGAAGGTGATTCAATTGCATTATTGTTGACAAATAAGATGGCTTCATTACCTAAAAGACCTTTTTATTTTCTTTTCGTACAAAACAGGTTTAAGAATAAGGAAAGATGTTGCAGATACCAGAATTTGAACCTTGAATATGCAAATAGTTTATTAAGCCGGACGCCATTCGAACCATGAAAATTATTGGGGAAAAAAATGCAAAGATGAGCAACAATGACTGGAGTTATTCGAAATTTAGACAACAATAGGTTGCTATCCTTCAAGCTCAGATATGACAATTAGTAAATCTGTCATTTCTAGTGAGAGAGGTTGTGACTTGGGAGTTGGGTTAATAACCTGCAGTGCAACCAAGAAATGGATTAGGTATTAAACGAAGGATTTTTTTTTTTTTTTTTTGTTAACGAGTGCTTTTAGGGCACTTTTTAAGCTTAGCTAATACCGTTTATAATAATGATATAATACAAACAACTTTATTCATCATTTCCAATGCAATATATAAAAATATTGCACTATATATAGTAAACTTAAGAAGTAATCTTAGGGCACTCGTTAGCAAAATCTTTAAACAAAAGGTGTTTGGAACCAAGTGGAAATATAAGGTACCGTTTTATTGTCTTTTATATATCCTATGGCAACTTCTTGTCGCAAACATGCCTTTTCAGATAGCTCCGAGAACGACAGGTTCTCCCCTTCTTTCATGTAGAGGCTTATATCCTGTAAAGAGTAAGCAGCTGTCTGAGACGTTTTCTTCATAGGATAACAGCAGAATTTGATTACAAATACCACCAAAAAGTATTTTTCTAGTCTCTCCCATTTAACTCATTAGCCTTGTTGGCTCAGTTTGCTAAGAGTAGATATCCAATATGCCAATGTAACTTCCTGTTCATGAAATGCCAGATTATCACAAGGAAAAGGTGATTGGTTGCCTTACCTCTGACGAATAAGATGAGTTCATTACCTCAAAGACTCATTTTTTTGGTACAAAGGAGTTTACAGCTTAGAACAAGGAAAATGGCTGTAGATGTTAAGATTTGAACCTTAAAAGTAGTTGCATGAACTAATTAGGCTAAACCTTGTGTTCCAAAACGAGCTATGTTTCACACAACACTCTCCTGTAATATGATGAGATGAAGTACTTGGTACAGTAAAGCAAATTGCTTTAATGGTTAATCGACCATGGCTAACCTCCTCCATGCACACCTAGTTATCACGTTCATTTTCAGAAGTTCAAAAATGAAAGTACTGCATCAGAGAAATCGTCTTTACCTTTACATATATTTCATCACCTTCAGCATTCAAAATGTCTTTCCACACCTCATTCAGTTCGCTGTGTTCGGCCACTGTCGCGCACAACATACAGTTATTTCTTGAGATTACACATGGAAACAATATAAATTCTGCTATCGCAATATAAATTCAAGACCTTGAGCTGTTACAAGACTCATCACTTCCTCGGCCGCAATATAAGTCAGCGATGGCTTGATCCTTGTAATCTGCAGGGTTCAACAGATTTGTAAAATATGTGAAAAAATTTTAGAGAATCAAAGATCATAAAATAAGCAATTCTCACTAAAAAGATTACTTGTTTGCCCAATTTTGAGTCACCAATCTCTGCAACTAAATTTTGCACCTGCAGAAAAATCGATTCTCTTAACCCTTGATTCTCAAATAATAATTCTACGGGAAATGTTAACCAGTGCCGCTAAAGTTATATTTATTGAATAGAAGTGTGATCGATGCATTACTTTTTCTTGAATTCAGTTAAAATAATGTATTAAAGGCAAAAACTTTTCTAAATACCGGTGCCCATAGGCACCGATTTTAGCCGGACCCCTAATTCTAAAGTAAAAATCACAGCTGCTATTGGCCTACTTTAACCTCAAATGGTAGCATTTTCTTTTTCTTGGCTAACATGCAGAATTCAAAAATTCAAGACCATGATGTTATCAAAGATTATATTGAACCAAACTCACTGTCACTCCAAGTTTGCTGCAGATATTTTCAGCAAGAAGAAGACAGTATGCCGATTGCTTGTCTGCCCTGGACGGATCTGAAAAGAAAATAGTTAGCCAACGGATTAATTTACCAACAGGAACATTCTCTATCTATTATCATTACCTGCAAGAAGCCATTCTTTATTGGAAATCACAACAATAGATAAAGGAATATGATTCCCTTTCTTGATAGAATTTTGTATATTCATTATGGTTTCCTCTAAGGTATCATAGTTCATGGAGTTTCCAATCTGCAATGCATGAAAATAAAATGACAGATTAGAAAGAAACCATAAAAGGCTTAGCATTACTGAATAAAAATAGTACCGAGAAGTTCTACATGATTAACTGAACGAGACTGTACCTTATGGATAACCTGGACATTTTTTAGTTTTCTTTGACCAGACATGCAGCTTGCCCTCTTCCTTTCATCTAATGGGACATCCGATAATATTTCCTGTAAAGTGCAGATAAGACATTATATGCAAACATATCGAAGTTGTTTTTAATGAAGTATAAATAATTCATAACGATACTATTTCCTTTAAGGTCCAAGAAATAACATGATTGAAGGGGGATAAAAGAAGCATCCAATCAGACAATATGCAGCCCAATCAAAAACTTAAAGGTGTGCATTCAATCTCGAGAAATTCGAAGTACTTAACTCTTAATATCCCAATTCTATAACAATATACTAGGGAAGGGTTATGGTTGAAATTCAAGACTCTATATGAATTCCAAAAGAAGATAAAAGCATACCACCACACTTCCAGGGCCGAGATAATTATCATACTCTTCAATCATTTGTACAACATCTGGGCGCCATCCAAGCAGGAGTATGCATTCTTTGGGTCCTAGACTCCGTTCCGACGCCTGCTTCTAAAACCAAGAGAATATTTAAGTGGACTTCCTGAACATTCAATAGGTGCTGTCACTTACAACACTTATCACTCTGGAAAACATACCTTTGATCCCGGGATGTTGGCACGCTCCACAATATTTAAAATCCGTTCTTTTCTCGATTCTGAAGCAAGAGTTGGAGTATCAGCGTTGTTTTTGAAAACTTCCAGACTTTGTAGTTTGTTGGTTTCACCTTTTACAACATTTGACAGTGCAAGTTGTTGTTTTGTTGTCTTGTGAATAGGTGCAATTAACAATACCTTCATGGATAAAAGAGTAATATGTCAGGAAGTATACAAGATATGATCAGGAAAGGAATGCATGGACTAGAAATTTCGGCGCAGCAGTTCTTTTCAAGCAAAATCTTCGTGATTAGTTGTATCACTCCATGTCAAAAAGTTCTCACAACCTCTGTTATTCGGACTTGGGTTTGAGTGTAGGATACGGGTATGCGTCCGACACATGTTCATTTTTTTTTTTTGGAAGCTTTTCTATGTATCTGATGGAGGGTCCGTGGAGGGTTCTATCCTCGTACCGATGTCTGGATATGCTTCGGATACGGGTGTTGAACATAGATATTTCAAGAAAAATGAAGAGTCGGAACGACATAGGTCAAGACTAGTTCATGAAACTATCCACTGTTGCAAACATTCAGATATACAAACAACAATTCCAAATAATTACTTCCAAGTGTACAAGATTTAGACTATCTAATAGGTTCGGCACATTATATTTCTGCTAAAAAATAAGATTATATTTCAGTTCTTGAAAATACTGCAGATCACATAATAAAGTCAATATTCAGTTAAATTACCAACAAGCATGACGTTCTCGAATTATTAGTGTTATTCCCTCTTTTACATAGTGATTTGGAGGAATGAGTATTCTTGTACAACATTTCATGAAGCCAAATTTTGAAGCTTAACTTCAAAACGTTGAGGAATATGAATGTAAAAGTTCAAAAAGTCGTATTATTTACATACTTTGTCAGTTTGCTGAAGAATTTCATCATCCCCAGGATGGAAGTATATCTTACCACTCCGATAAAGACCACAAACAACCGCCTGAAAAGAAATCAACATAAGAAAACAGCACGGAAGTTCTTCCTTCTGATAAGCACACTAGGTTTTAGAAAAAAGCGTTACCTCTCGAAAACCTCGTCGTATTTGTCTATATGTCAATCCAGTTAGTCTAGGAAAATGGCAAAGATTGAATACATTTTCTGCAATAAAATGATCCTAGTTAGTCTTGGAGCAGAAAACTACAGCATAATGATATTGACATGACTGTAAATTTGAAAATAATTTTGCACTCCCAAGACATGGACCTTAGAGTTTCATTTACGTGATAGAAAAGACCCTGGTTAAATTTTGTAGGTCAAGCTAAATACTATTATTAAACAAGAAAAGAACCGGAAACAGTTTTACCAACCCAAATGGGAAAACTACCCTACTTTAACCGGTATCCAGATTCATGACTGTCCCAAATTATCCAAGAGTGAAGAAGTCTTAAGTGCTGAGTTCCCATGATACGATAAAACTTATGATATTAGCATAAGTTAAACTTTCGACAAAGAATAAGTGGCTATAAACAGGGAATCATAATCTTTAAGCTCTAACTGTCTTTCCAACATAAGGATGATAAAAACTGTCCAAGAGAACTCAAACTGTACTTTGATAATTAAGCAAGTGCCTGTAGATCTTTATGAGCCCCTTTTGCCGAGAACATTGAACAAATAACTTAGAAGCAACGTTTTCTACTGGCTCTACTTTCAATCCCAAGATCGACTTCAAGAGCTCACGTGTGTTGGAGTTTGAAACCTGCATCAGAAAAACAAGCCAAATTAAACTTGATTTTTCCTGAAAGAATAATATTTGATCCTATAGTAATGCAAATGCACGTACCTCAACAATAGTTGGGACAGATTCCATCTCAGGAATAGGTTGAAGTGCTAGTACAGAGAGAAATGCATCGGTATCAACTTCATACCTAATCAGTTAACGAACTGCTATCACTAAACTTCCCCTGAAGAAAATTGTCCGTATTATGCACTGATTACAAATGAACATGCAAAGAACTGGACAGAAATGAACTGGATAGTCCAATAGTATGGCTGCTATTATCTTTACTTCATTCCTCAATGCAATATACAACAAATTTTCCAGCCTTCTTCATAGTTTTCCAAGTCCTCAAGTCTCGGTTTAAGGGTTCGACAATTGCGGTGTAAGTTTGATTCTAGAAACTACTAATAATCTTGATACTAATATTATATGTAAAATTTCAGCTAAACTAATTATCTGAAAAAAAATAAAAAAATCAGCTAAAACTTTGCATCATGGTTATGTGCAGACCAGCACTCTGGAGTTAAAATAATCAAACTAATATTTTCAAATTCCTTTACAAAACCTGCAGAAAAGAAAATAAAAAACAAAAGCAGTTAAAAAGAATATATTTGTTTTAAGTTGATAGTGGTCTTACTGATCTCCTTTTGTGGGCAGTATGATAATGGCACGCGCCTTATTGGCTGCTGCACGCTCAAATGACTTTGTCAAACTAAGGCTACAACTGCATAAATATAACCAATGTTTAAGAAGTGGAAGCTTAATGACAACATGATAAATCTAATCTCAACCAATTACGATTAGTATTGATCCCACAAAAACCTAAGTGGATCGAAAGTGTATGAATTGAACAAAGAAGCAAGTAAAACATTTGAAGAAGTCAAACGATGCTGAGATTTAACAGTTCTAAAGTTTTTCTTGTGCACTATCATGTACTGAGTTGCACGGTCTATAAATTTTAGATTAAGATGTATGCAAGAAACAACGACGACAACAACAACAAAGCCCCCAGTAAAAAGGGTCAATTATTTTGATCTCACATTGTGCTCTCTTCAGGATAATATATTGAGTTAGATCAATAAGACAAGTTCCTCCACCAAAGTGCCTCACCAAGAAAGGATGCCCTATCATTAACACGATTTCTAATTTAACTGAAATTTATGAAGATTTAAAAATGTTTTATACTGGTTGTTGACTGCATAGCATGACCATCATTTATCTGGGCTTGGAAATGACTATGAAAAGGAAACATCGTTGGAGTTTGTAAATTAGGGGAAAGCAGAAATTTTTCTCATACCTCTTTGTAAGGATATCGATATGGTTAAGATCCTTGGCTATGTTGTCAGCCAGCTTGTCCACTTGCTTCCTCGGAAGATCAGACATAAGAAGAATTCTTTGCCTCCTGTGAAAGAAAAATGCATTAGAAGCCAATAACTACTAATATATAAATATATATATATAAAAACATACGAAAGTGGCAGCATAACAGTTTACCTGGCTGTAGCAGTACCTAAACGCACAGAAAATTCGTGATATTTATTTAGCTGCTTTAGTATGAAAGCCAGACGACTGTTTACACCACAAATTATTATATGATCCATCTCCAAAACTTGCATTTGTGCACCTTCCCTGAGTTTTTGCATGTTGTTCTGTCGACCAATATCAAAATGTGAAGGGCATCTAAGGTAGCTTAAGTAAATAATAGGAGTTAGTATAAAACGGAAATGGTAAAATTTGCTCTAGACAGACGTGCTTACTCTGAATTGTTCTGTCATTGTGCTTAACAGCCGAGAATAAAATAATATGCCCCATATAGCAAGAATGAAGCCAACAACACGTTCAATACGCGTTCTTTGCTGTAGTTCAACACGTGAATAAGTTTTCCAGATGCTAAAGTTTTCAAATCGATTTCGTAATCATGCAAGCAATATAAATGTGATCATATCTTAAAGCAATCAAATGATTAGGTTCGTAACACATAGCGCACTTTTAAATGGGTAGATGATGAACACAGGCATGCCCACGCCTCCCAGACGCAATCCTCTAGAGATTGTGTATTTCCCCTGCATTATTCAAGGCATATAGCTACCAGATTAGCAAACAAAAATAGCATTATAGCTATTTATCCATGAGGGATTAGTGGATTGGCAACAAAGAATATACAATTATCATGGGTGAAATTGATGAATAAGGGTGGGCAAGTAACACACAAACTAGTGTACAACGTTTCATGCCTGCTTTCAAAGGTTTATTCCATAAACAAAATCCTAGCAAAAAATTATTTCTTTTCTGGTTTCTCTTTAGTCCAGTTAAATTATAAAACCCAACAAAGAGAGGCTAAAAGGGGACAAATGTAAATTTTCTGAGTAACTAATCCAATGCATAAAAGATATTGCAACAAAATTAAAAAAAAAAAAAACTTCACAAAGTCGAACATCCGATTTACTGTAAACGTGCCACAATCATATCTAAACTAATATTCAAATAATCAAGATTGATTGTACGTTACCTAAACTTGAAGAATAGGAAACCACCAATAACAACAAATGAGAAGCATGCTATGAGGAGTACCACAAGAAACCTACAAATGTTAGAAACCAGTGAATCACTTAATCCTTAGAACATAAAAATTTTAAACCACAACTCCGTACAGACTCAAGAAAGGGACAAAAAAACCAGCAATATAAACAAATTTTAACCTGTGACATGTTTTATTTAGCAAGAGCAAATTGATTATTATTGTACATAGTGTATACTTTTGGGATCTTACAAGAATTTAAGCTAGGTTAGCAATGAAAAAAACCCCAAAAAAAAAAAAACAAAAATCATATATAACGTCTCTTGTGAAGCTCTGAGTAAGATTTTCTAGTTTAAACCTTTTATATACTTATTTTCTATGACTTATTTCAACTAAGAATATTTTGGCACTGAAAAAACATTGCTTCGCTCATTTATACAAGTTAAGCATCTAATCTAAAACTGATTAACATCCACATTAATCATCCAACCCAAAATCAATTGACGCCACTTAACACTCCCCTTACATGTAGCTTAACAAGGGTCTATACGTGGACAACCTCATAAGAGTTGAAAACACGTGGACAACCTTCTCAAGAAGAGCAAAACAAATCTAGGCTCTGATACCACGTTAAGCATCCGGTCTAAATCCAATTTAATGGATGGAGAGGTCAAAGTTGAATATAAGACCAAGAGACTTTACAGATTTGGGATAACATCACTTACCCATCCATAAACATTTTTTTGGTCTGTATAGATACATAATATAGAATCAATATTGGCTTCTTAACATAATTTATTACCATTCAATCAATATTGGCTTCTTAGCATACTTATTTCTAATCATCATTATTAATAACCAAACATCATATTAAAAGCTTAAATTGATATGTTGTGGCAAACTGACATCGTGTATCTTAAAACTCCCTTCACTTATAAGACCATGGAGATGGCGGATCTGCAAATGGAAGTGGTCCAAGACATGCCTTATTGAAAGGAATCACTCATCGAAGTCTCAGTAAAACAGGTTCTAAGGAGGGTCAACTATACATGACCTGTGCTTGAGTATTCTTGCACAAAGTGACCACTTTTAATTATAGAACTTGCACTTTTACACTAATCACCATCAGACTTTTGTCATTGCACCAGAGAATGGCCAACAATAGTGCATTATTACTAAGTCCAGCCAAAAGTCATAGAAATTGATCATTAGAAATAATAGAAAACACCATGAATACAACTCAAACCTTAAAATAAATAAATAAATTCTAGGATGGTAAGTTTCACTTACGTGGCTACATTTTTCTCCAATTGAATGTTGAATAAATACAGTAACCGTGAGAAGTTCCATTTAACATCCTGAATCGAAGGCAGGGACATGTCCAATTTAAGAGGCGTCGGCTTATTCAAGGAATTAGATATGCAGGCAAGAGGCAAGTTTCTAGCCGCCAAAGTCTGAAGTAGATGTGGAAATAAGTCTTGGACCATCTTCATTAATGTGTTGAAGAAATCCAATCGCATTAGTCTCAGTAAGAAATATGATGACATAGTTGCAGCAATCAGTTTAGCTTGATGACCCCATAGCTGCAACGATGACATCAAGAAAATTAAGACGTTAAAATCTGTAAGCTTATCCCCGTCAACCTTATGGTTGTACCATCCAAGAAAAGAAAACGAATGACCATCCAGCAAATTTCTAATAAGAACGTAGAAATAGCAGGCACTGTAAGTGAAACCCTCATTGTTTATCACAGCATCCTGCAGCAAAATAAAGGTGCGAAAATAATTAATACAGATGAAAAATCAGAAGTGAAACAGGTACTAGTGCAAGCTTCCACTACAGTGACAGCAGCCAAATGAATAAGGTAATTTGAAGCATCCCAAAAAGTTCAGTAAATGGCAAGATTGCATTATTATAAGAAGTCCGGAACATTGTCATAAACATTGTCAACAAACTTCACTTTCACTTCTTATGAAGAAAGAAGGTCTTGTGCGGCAAGAATAACTCCTTGCTTTTGGTTTTCTATCATTTATCTCTTCAACCCAACAATAAGTTATTCTGATTTCCCTTTGTCCTTTCGTTATAATTCCTTTAGGTTAATATCCAGGGTGGCAAGTCCATTGCTGTCATTGTGCACGGTGAATCTTGTACCTGACCAATTCTTGACTTAGTTGTTTTATATCCAACTAGCCTCTTGATCAGTTTTTTCTTCTTTTCCTGCTTTCATTTATTAAAGAGGAAGACAACTGTTTTATTTTCTTGGATAGAAAGAGGAAGACTATTTTGTCATCAAAGTAGATTCATGTTATGGTAGCACATACTGACAAAGCTCCTATTACCTTCATTTGATCTTAAAGCAATTTCTATTCCGCTGCAGCATTCTTATTTTTATGTCGAACCTATTTTCCCTTTGGTTCCCATGATTTTATCCCTTCTCGAGAACAAATTTGTCTGATGCATCCTGCTCTCTCGTCTTACTTCAATGCCACTTCAAATTCATCCTTCCACCATTCCTCCTCCTCTATAAGTTCATCAACTTTCTGTTTTTCTGGCATTCCTACAGCTTCATCAATGTCAACCAGAGACTTTCCTCGCTGCAACCAACCACAAATGAGTTTCCCCAATCCTTCCTCTGATCGCTTGTTGTTCCTATACCACTACAATTAAGCTGCAAAATTTTCTCACACCATGGAATCTGCCACAGTAGATACGAAGCTTCCACAAAGCATCAACTTCATCTCACCACAGAGTGAGTAGATTAAACAGAAACTTCTATTATGCTATACCTCAGTTCAACTACTTTCGTCTAAGAAACAAATTTAAGATGCAATATGGAAGCAAAATCAGTAAGCAACTCCATAATGCAATCCTTACCGACAGTTTAAGATCTGTTCTGTTACTCTCTCATATCGATACCGATATGACGTGATTGCTACTATATTGGTCATATAACAGTCACTAACTGGCACACAAAAGATTAGGCAGCAAGAGCATGCGAAAATGGCTCAATCCTGCTCCCCTCCAGAAAATAAAGAGCCACCAAAAAAAACCAGCAGATGCATGCAATAATCATAATAACAATTAATATAGAAGATACTCAATGATTGGAAAAAGAAAGAAATACCATAAATCCAGGTCCTTTTAAAAAACTGAAAGAACATTTCTATTTATGACATCAAGAAAGAACATCTATATTAATGCTTTTGGAATCCAAGATTTAAGCCTCACCTGAAAACTATTCTGTAGACCAATCCTAAAGAATTCGACATTTGAATTATTTGAAACACGCTCCAACTTATCCATTGCTTTTTGATGAGTAGCTTTCCAATTTCCTGAAGAAAGAAAGCCTTCACATTTCTTTTGAAACATGAAAAAAGATTTTAAAAAAATAAAGAAAAAAAGAAGGAAGAAGAAGAAGAGATTCTAACATACTTTCCAAAGAAACTAAACATGAGGCCGGTCCTCATAAATATAAACTCGAAAACAGAATTTGAAGTGTAACTATAGGCCTGTAGAACACAAACTAGCATATTTCTTTTTCATAATCTACTTCCTTGCTGCAGCTGCTCCCAACATGGTTAACAATTGTTCATATCATAAGTTGAATCAAGCACAAAGTTAACAGGTTGACTTACCGTCATATTGTTGAAATATGAAAAACATATTGGCCCATTTAACATTGTTATCAACTATTTAGGATTAGCTTGCACAACTACAAATCAACCACAATGAGCAGTCATTTATGTGGACTCCATAAATGAAACAATCCAAAATTCCAAATTTGCCTATTTACGCAAGTCATAGAAATTTGACAAAGAGTGATTAAAACAGTAAGAGTCCCACAGTTAAACATCAATAGATAAAGATTAATTACTCAATATAAACTGAACATAGGTATCAATTTGACTAACTCTTGACGCAGATGGCTAGAACTCACCTCCATCGCATATACGCGTATTGTTAGATGAAGAATTGTTCGACCAAAAGCTGCGTAGCATTGATTTCTGGAGAAGTATCATACTGTTCGAGCTTCTTATGCCTTGTGTTCTGCAACAAAATTCAAGAACTTCATATGCAGAATCCAAACAACCTTTTCATTTTCATTCATGTAGCAGAATTCTCCTACATCCAGCTACATAAAACGAAAAATGAAAGGCAAAGCCACAAACTTTCCTCTGGAAACATATAATTATCTGATTGATCAGGCAAAAAGACAAGGGAAGAAAAAGAAATCTTGTCTTTGATCTAACAGTTTAACCTCAGATAACTGCTTGCAGAAGTGGCATCAATACCATAAATGCTGCAAGAACAGGTCAACCCAATCGTGAGGATGTTTGGCAGAAACAGCTACCTGATTCAGCAGTGGCTTAGGTTTGAGAAAATGCAACAGTAAAAAATATAGATGCTTTTTTTAAGCCAACTGCTGTACCAACACACTTTTTCTAACAGGGTTCATTCCGCTTGGAAATTTAATCCCACATTCACATCCAGATTAACTAATAATCCCACTAAATAAGCCCTCTCCTTTGATTTATCAATAGTAGAAAGAAGAAATGACTGATCAGGTCATGAACCAGCCACACTTAATTAAGATTATTAAAAACAAATCCATGCTCACTAGTTATCACCCTCTTCAACTAGTTGATTAACTATATCTACTAATATAGTCATGATAGTGCGGTTGAATTCCAATGCTTTGGGGACTTGACCAACTTGGTCCAAGGCAGATCAAAAACAGGAAGGAGCCCAAGAACAAAAATCTTTAACATCATAAATAATCATAGAGAGAAACTGACTTCAATCGTTGAATCTATCAACAACAAAGATGTAAAGACCAAAAAAAAAGTTTTAAAACCATGTGATCACCAATGCATTAATACCAGAATGCATAAGTTCAATAAATTAATGTTCAAACAAAGTGAAAAGATAGATACTTGAACATGAAAAAGTACCTGGTTGAACAAGAAGAAGAGGTTTGAGTTAGCCTGGAAATTCTTGGGGGCAACAATAGCCATGGCTGAGGGCCTTGTAACTGAAAAAGTATCATCTTTTCTTTTCACTCTTGGCGAGGGAAGGAAAAAAAAACAAAAAAGCAAAGAACTTAAAAAGTGAAAAGAACTTTTGATATGGGTTTGGAAGAAATAGACAGAAACTGACGTACCAGGAAGTGATTAGCAAAGTGGAGTTAAGATGTTTTTGGGTTTTGTCAAAGGGAGAAAAAGTGGAAGATCTAATGCTAACCAAACTCGGAAAAAGGTGAAGACTCAGATCAAATTCGTAAAATTATTTAAATTGCTAGCATTAAAAGTCTTTTTTTTTTTTTCTATAACTTTTCCTCTCTCCCTTAATATATATATATATATATATATATATATATACATACATATATATAATACATCAATATAATATATAAACAAAAATATAAAAAATCTTTTGAAGTTTGAATAAAAAAATAATCATTATTATTTATTTTATTTTTAAATTATCTATTATAAATACTTTTATCATTAATAATAATTATCTAATTTAAACATAAGAAGTTTGATTTTATATTAAAACACTTTAACTAAATGATAACATTTATTATTATTATTTATTATACTATTTTAAAATCATTGAAATAATATTTTATTATTATATTATATATTATAAGATTAAGATTATATATTTTTAAAATTTTTATTTAAATATTCAATGAAAATAAGATAATGATAATTTTATTTATTTAAATTTAATCATTTATTATATATACATATTATCCTTGATTGTTACTTATAATGTTATTAAATATTAATTAAATTAAGACTTCTCACTAAAAAAAAGTTATTTTAACTGTTTTTTTATAAAAATCAAATATTGAGTAATATTTTATTAATAATTATTTTTTATTTTAAATGCAAATTTTTTGCTTTTTATTTTTTTCATTCACTATAATAATATTTTTTTATCTTATTCTCGGACGAATTTCAAAATATTACAAAATTAATAGCTTTAAAAATTTTTTTCACAATAAAGATTGTTGGTTCTTTGTTAAGTTATTTTTTTAATACGGTTTCGTGCTTCCAATTTTTATTATATTTTTTTTATTTTGTAGATTTCTATCTATTATAAATTCAATAAATTAAAAAAAATCATCATAAATGTTTTTAGAAATAAGTTATTTTTTAAATTATTATTACTTAATTCATAATTTACACGAAAAAATATACTATTTAATAAATTAAAAAATTAAAAAAATAAATTTACGTATAATACATGTGATATTAAAAATTAATACATATAAATATATTAGCTCTTGCTGCATAATTATTGCGTGGGCTTTTTAAAAAAGAAATGAAAATAATTTGCATCAAGAAATATAAATAAACTATTTTATAAAATAAGTACTATATATATTAATAAATTAAACTTTATAATTGATGTTCAAAAATGTAACATGATTTTCTCCGGCAGGCCTGCCTTGCAGACAGTGTACAGGAAACATTGATATTATTCGTATTTAGTGTCGTATTCATGTTTTTATCATAATAATATTAAAATATTATTGATTTATATAAATTTTGATAAGATAATAATTTATATTACATATGTTTAGATATATTTATAATTATGTTATTTTTTATATCATATTAAGTGTTTGTATCATTTAATTATATTCTTGTGTCTAAATTAGCCGATTTATCATAGATCAACCAATTTAATTACTGTTTACTAATAATAATAATAATAATAATTTATTAAACTAAGGAATTAATCATATGTCCTTTTATATTTTTCTAAATAATTTTTTTCTTTCCACTTGTTAATTTCTGTTTTAAATTAATCTCATCGTGACTTGTAGCAACAAGTTAAAATTATAACGTGTTGGTTGATCGGAGAACACTTTTGATGCATACAAATTGAAAAAATTCCATGAAATTTGATCTTATTAGAGCTATTTATAGATTATGTTATATTAAGTTGAATTGAAGTTTAAATTTTTTTATATTTTTTTTACTAAATTCGATTTAGATCAAAACTATTAAATCCGTAAGTTTATTTTAACGTTAAAAATATTTTAAAATTATTTTTATATTAATATTTATATATTTTTATAATTAAATTTAAATAAAAATATTTTTATTAATTAAATAATAATTCAAGTAGAAACTCAAATATATATATTTGTATGTGTGCGTGTGTGTGAGTGTCTATATATATATATATATATATATATATACCTTATTGGAATGAAATACGAAAATGACCTATCCAATGGTTAGTGATCGGTAAACTTGTCTACAAGCCAAGTTTTGAATATATCTTTTGTCAATTTAAATAATCTGAGATTAATATTTAATAATTAAAAAAATATTTTTATTTAATTTTAATTTAAAAATATATAAATATTAATTTAAAAATAATTTTTAAAAATTTTTAAAAATTTATAAATAATTTAAATATATTAAATTAAATTAAATTTAAATAAAAAATTTTAATTTTCTTCGGATTGCAACGTAAATAAATAACATTGGATACCCAGTGAGCAAAA
>JBBYHL010000002.1:6140138-6150242 GCA_038381835.1 Adansonia madagascariensis
TACTCGGATCAATAATTAGCCTTGAGTTTAATCATAAACTGATACTTTTAATGCGGTTGAAAATGTAGTTGAGTTCAATCATAAAATCATACCTTTAATGCATAGTTTTCACTGGAGTTTGAATTAATTGTTTTGATAATATGCAAATTAGCATGTCCGGTTTGGTCGAGTTATAGTTTAAAAAAATTTTAAATTTTAAGATCAAGCTCAAATTTGGTCTAGCCCGACCCATTGGCCTAAATACATTGTTTATTGGATTAAAAATATTAAAAATAATTTTTATATTAATCTTTATATATTTTATAATTAAATTTAAATAAAAAATATTTTAATTTAAAAATACTATTCTAGGACAAGCTGAGTTGGCTCAAAACAAAAATAAATAAATAAATAAATAAAAGCCTAGGTTCACCCGCCCGAAGTTGAACTTGTCAAATCCGACAAGCTACTCAATCTTTGATCAAATCTAACATAAATTTACTTATTAAAAGAAAATCGATGTTAATAACGTTTGAGCCCTACTAGGCTTTCAGTTTTTATGCAAATCAAACAAAGCAAAAGGAAATGCATGTACCAATAAAATGGAGTAGCATAATAAACTTAACTCGATTTATATAATTACTTTTGAAGAATCACATCCAATAAATTTTAAACTTGAATTTTAACGATTATAACTTTTTTCTTTTTATCTTCAACGGACTTTATTATTGTATTGGAAAAGAGAAGGCAAAAAACGATTTATGATCATTTGGACACAAATTTCACACGCTATTTCAATATCAACTAAAGAACAAATGATCAATTTAATAATAAAGGTTCGTTCAATCTCGACGCTAGATGATTTTAAAGACTTCAATCCATTATGATTTCTTGTTCATGCTAATTTTGAAAAGTTTCCATATCAAACGGATTTTTGGTATAATTTCCAATATCTCAGTTATATATCCGTAAATCTTAGACCTAAAGAGTTATTATATGTCAAACTGGTCATTGTTTCTTACTCTTGTTCAATTAGATTCGAACTCATTAATATATACGTGTGAATTTTGTCGAACATCTATTCGGAGATGTTCATAGGTTAAGTTGCAGTTTAAAATTTTTTTTTTTAAATTCTCTAATCTAGCTCGGACCATAAGTTCAAATTACTATTTAAAAATATTAAAATATTTTATATTAAAATTTATAAGTTTTATAATTAAATTTAAATAAAAATATTTTTTATTAATTAAATAGTGATTTAGACAGAATTGGTTGGCCCAAATAAGAAAAACCTATGCTTGAGCTTTATCGGACCAGACGAGCTATACGATCTTTAAACAATTCCACTTCTGATATGAATTAAATAATTGAAATATTATTCAAAATAAAATTTTACATATGTCTTATTAGAGAATTATTTTTAATGATATTGTGATATCTATTAAATGAATAGACTCATATGCTTACGAAAGTAATTAAAATATTAATTTTAACTACACTATGAAAAGTTCTCTCCGAAAATCAACCTGGGGTTTGTTTAAAAAAAAAATAATTAAGAAACTATTCAAGAATAGACAAAAATTACACCAATAAATTAATTTTGAAAATTCAGATAGGTAATGATTTAAGAAATCCTAACCCTATTAATATAGATATCAACTTTGAGGAAATTTAAAATGGAATTTGCTGATTCGCTTTGGCAGCATTAGCAAACCAGCTAATTATCCCACTGAAGACGTAATTGGGGGCCATATGGCCCGTCAATAATATCATTTGCCAAACACCAGTTTCGCCAATGCCTTTAATTAGTTTCCAATTAACTAAACCGTTGGCAAATAACACAATTTATTTTCGCGTATCTTTACCTGAAATTCTTCGGTCTCATTGTCTCCCACAGCCCCTCCGCCCCCCCATTACTGAGCCACCACGTGTGGCGGGCGAAAACCAGCAGCCTATCAGAATTAACTACGCGTTGAATCTGCCAAGATGGCAGTGAAGCAAAATCTTGAATTGATTTTTTAAGGGTTTAGGGAAGCAAAAATTGAAAAAGGGTTGAAGGTCCAGAATATTTTTACACCATGCCACGTGTTAGTTGACGTGTGGGTCCCTTAAAGCACTTATAGGGGTTAACAGGTCCCCCCACCACCTTATAAAAGGCTCCCCCATTCATCAGCTTCATTACAACAAAACGCAAGTGTCCTAGCTTTGCAATAGCCTAGTCTAATTAGTAGTCTCTTACTCTTTACATTATTAGTATCCTCATAGCAGTTCTAAATTTGCAGAAAAACCAACTTGGTTCTGGTTGAAATGGGAACTACCGGAGATTATGAGTGCCAGCGTCGGGTGCCGGTTCCGCCTTCGAAACCATTTCTCAAGTCTTTTCAAACAAATCTCATAGAGACTTTCTTCCCTGATGACCCTTTTAGGCAGTTCAAGAATCAGCCTACTTCCAGGAAGTTCTTGCTAGTATTACAATACTTTGTGCCGATTCTGGAATGGGCTCCTCGTTACACTTTCGACTTCTTTAAGGCTGATTTGATTGCTGGTATTACCATTGCCAGCCTTGCTGTTCCTCAAGGGATTAGCTATGCAAATTTGGCTGCCATGCCACCAATCATTGGACTCTGTAAGTCCTTTTTTTTTTTTTTTTAACTTTATTCTTTGTTAATGAATAACCATTTTTTTATCTAGTCAAAAATTTGAAATCGTGTAACTCTCTCGGAATGCAGATTCAAGCTTCGTTCCGCCGCTGATATATGCCATGTTAGGGAGCTCAAGAGATTTGGCAGTGGGGACTGTAGCTGTTGCATCACTTCTAATATCTTCAATGCTTGGCAAGGAAGTTAGCCCTACTGAGCACCCCAAGCAATATGTTCAGTTAGTCTTCACGGCTACTTTCTTCGCTGGAGTATTCCAAGCTTCCCTTGGCATATTAAGGTAAATTCATTCAAAACAGTTTAATTACAATTTGTCTTGTTGCTTAAATTTTAATTAAATGTCATTATTACTAATAATTAAGCCCTTAATTAAACGGTTAGTTGCAGACTATGACTGAAGAAATTTTTTTTTTTTGAATATTTAGCTAACTTGCTTACCAAACATAATCAATTCCTTATTAATTGATGATTACATTCACATGTATGGAACTAGGTTAAATAACGCCTAATGACGCTTTATTGCCATTTTTTTTAATTCGACAAAAATAATGTATTAAATATAAAAAAAAAGTGAAATGATAATTAAATAACTTTTAATTAATATTTACAAACATTTGTTAACGGATCCGCATATTAAATTATGTTTGCTAAAATATTGTAGACTTGGGTTTATCGTGGATTTTCTGTCACATGCAACCATAGTGGGGTTTATGGGTGGAGCAGCCACGATTGTGTGTTTACAGCAATTGAAAGGGATGCTTGGTTTAGTCCATTTCACTCATGAGACTGATCTTGTATCCGTTATGCGCTCAGTTTTCGGCCAATTTCACCAGGTTTTAATTAATTTGTAGTACAACTATTACTTTAAATCTTTTTTCCCCTAATTAAATTGATTTTCAACATTAATTATTCATGTTAGTGTAAATTAATTAATATAATAATTAAGATATTAATTATATTTTTGTGGTTGGTTTGAACTTGCAGTGGAGATGGGAAAGTGCTGTGCTGGGCTCTTGTTTCCTTTTCTTCCTTCTGCTCACAAGATACTTTGTGAGTACATTAATTATTACCCTCTTTTGCTTCTAATTATTTTAAATTTCCATTGACAAAATTAACAAGTTGATTTCTTCCATTTTACGATTAATAAAGAAAAGCTATTGTAATTTGCCTGGTGGTTGGTGTAAAAAAATGTATGCAAAAAATCAACGGTTGCTTTCACCAACACCAGCTAATATAGATGTTTGGAAAACGATGAGTTTTCTTTAACTGCAAGGCTATGGCGTAAGATAAACTAGAATTTACTCAATAAGCGTTTTGAATGAGTTGCTAGATTAACACATCAATGTTTGACCTACAACTTAATTAGTACATATAATCATTCTTAAAAAGTAACAGTTAACAAGTTTAAAGTTCGATTTTTGATATATACAATCCCTTACTATATTTTCTCCAAATAGAAAGAGATATATTCGTAAAGGGCAATATTTTCTATGTGGTTATAGTTTTTAATTAGAATCAAAATTGTTATTTTAATTATCAATAGCAAGAGTATATGGTATATATATTTTAAAAATTATGACAAACATGATTATGTCATTTTTATTAGTTGTGTTTAATTTCCTTGTTTGGGCATTAAAAAATTTATTTAAGAAAAAAAACGTTGGATTCCATTTCCATGTAGAGCAAAAGAAAGGGGGCCTTCTTTTGGATAAACGCCATGGCACCGCTCACCTCTGTTATTTTGGGAAGCATTCTCGTTTGTCTGACGCATGCAGAAAAACATGGAGTTCAAGTGGTCAGTCCCACTCCCCCCCCTCTTTTTCTATAAATATTAATATTTAAAAGTCTTAATTATGATACCTTTACACCCTCTAATCATGTATATATTTATTATACGGATTCAACCAGATATAAAAATATTTAATATAAATATATTTAATTTTTTTTAATTTTTTTGTTTATAGGTATGTCAGATACATCTTCTAAGATTATATCATCGCATTCGTTTTGAAATATATATTAAAAACATATACCAAATAATAATATCTAAATAAAATAAGACTCGAGAGCAATATATATATATATATGTCCGTGTGTGTATGTGTGTCCAAATATTAGCTAGCTTTTTAATGCATGCTGTTGCGGGAAGCTAACAGATCAACACTGAAAGGAGATTTTTCAACTAACTTCCAATAAAGAAACCAGATAAATACAAATTAATGCAAAATCCCAATTATCTTCTGCCAGAAATTTGTATATGTAGCAGGGAAATTATCTCTGCGGGCTGATCTGATGAGGTGAGGTTTTAGGATAAGTTAATATTTATGGAAAATTTGTTGGTTTTTTTCTCTACAGATTGGGCACTTGAAGAAAGGGTTGAATCCACCGTCTTCATCAGATCTGGCGTTTGGGTCGCCCCACTTGATGGCGGCTATAAAAACAGGAATTATCATTGGCATCATTGGCCTTGCTGTGAGTTTATCTCATCATCCTGATTACTTTCCTGAACCTTTTATAGCATCTCAGTTTTGTCATTAACATGTTCCCCCAACCGTCCTAACTTGACTATGCCACGTCATCACTTACTCAAAACCATGAAATTGGCTCTGTCTAAGGTGCATGTCGTCTTGTTTTTGGTGGAGCCCAAAATGTTTGGCTTTGCGTCAATTATGGTTTTCTACCATATCATTTGATAAAATGTTACATCCACATTGTAATTTTATACTCCGGAAAACAGCAAGTAGTTTTTTGTATATATTATAAATGTCAGATATGAATATGTTTAAATTTTTTAGAGATTTTTATATATTTAAAAGATTTTTGAAAGATTATGTCCTCATAATAATGTCTAGATATATACCAAAAATCCTTCAAAAAGTCAAAGCAACATTGATAACAGTGTCAAATAGATAAGTGGTAGATTAAAAATATTAAAATTTGAGCATTAATATAGAGGTTGATTGTGATAAAAAATACAGGAAGGGATTGCAGTAGGAAGAACCTTTGCCATGTTCAAGAACTATCACATTGATGGGAACAAAGAGATGATAGCCTTTGGGATGATGAACATTGCTGGCTCGTGCACTTCTTGCTACTTGACTGCAGGTACTGGTCAAGCCCTATTTGAGCCTGAGTTGGGCAACAGGGCCTGAAATCCTGGACCCATTTGACCCATGGAGAAAATGCTCCTAGTACTACAAAATACACCCATCATTACTTTAGAAAATTTTGTTAAAACTCCTGGCTGTAATTGCAGGACCATTTTCTAGAACTGCAGTGAACTTCAATGCCGGAAGCAAAAGTGCAGTCTCCAACATTGTGATGGCAACAGCAGTGATGATGACATTGTTATTTCTAACACCATTGTTTCATTACACACCTCTTGTGGTACTTTCCTCCATAATTATGGCTGCCATGCTTGGCCTACTTGACTACGAAGCTGCAATCCACCTTTGGAAAATTGACAAATTCGACTTCTTCATCTGTTTGGGGGCGTATCTTGGGGTTGTCCTCGGAAGTGTTGAGATTGGTCTAGTCATTGCTGTAAGTAGAGTTAAATCTTGCCCCAAGTTAGGATAACACTAAAAGGTGCCCGAAAATCATTGATACAAACTAATATCTATGAATGCATGCAGGTCACTCTTTCCTTGCTAAGGATTATTCTATTTGTGGCGAGGCCTAGAACAATTGCTCTAGGCAATATTCCAAACTCTGGTATCTATAGAAGTATGGATCAATACCCAATTGCCAACAATGTTACAGGGATTCTCATACTACAGATTGATGCGCCTGTTTACTTTGCCAATGCAAACTATCTAAGAGAAAGGTAGCAAAACACTCCTATCTAAGCTACCTAACTAAAGTAGTTAGGAACTGTGTTGGGCCGTTTTTTTATTTTTTTGAAATACCTGTGTTTGAGTAACATAGATTAAGAATGTTAATTAAGATGATTACTATAAAATTAATCTTGCCTATCCTTTTTTCCAGGATCTCGAGATGGATTCATGAAGAGGAAGACAGGTTAAAGTCTGCAGGAGAAACAAGCTTACACTATGTCATATTAGATCTGAGTGGTAAGTGAAAATGAGTCACAAAATCATAGACAATATAAGAATCTATAAACACAACTTCTAACATTCGAGCAAATTTATTTTACAGCCGTAGGTAGCATTGATACAAGCGGCATCAGCATGCTCGAAGAAATCAAGAAGAATGTTGATAGAAAAGGTCTACAGGTATAAACTATTTTCTGCCATATCCCATTTTTTGAGTTTCTTCTCATGTCTGAAATTGTTTGCCTAAATGATCATTTTTGTCATTGATCTGGTCAGCTTGCATTAGCTAATCCACGAAGTGAGGTGATGAAGAAGCTAGACAAGTCAAAGCTCATCGACAAGATCGGTCAAGGATGGATTTACCTGACAGTAGGAGAGGCAGTTGCAGCTTGTAATTTCATGCTACACACATGCAAGTCAAATCGTGTTGACAACGTTTGATATATATATATATAATCAATTAGACGAGTGAATTTATTGATGATAAGAACATAGCTTTGCGGCTGTCATCCATCTGTTTTGCTTAATGAAGAAGATGAAAAGAGAAGAAACTTTAACGAAGTGATCATCATCGACCTGTTTTGAGGAAGTGATTATGAGTATAAGCTTTGTAATATTATTCTATGCATGAATCATGATTGTATGTAATTCTCACAATATTGAAGATCCTGTAGTAGTGATCCTTCTCTGCTGAACGAATGTTTACTATGGAAGCAAAGCAATAACATTTAACAGTTAAATACAAGCAGTATTTAATTGATATAATTAGATTTCTGAAACCAAGAGTAAATTTTATTTTTCTTAAAGCATCAGTCGAAATCTGAGAATAAAAAAAGAATTTGTAGATGCTGAAATTCAAATTCCAAATTTGGAACATACTTTCTCTTAAAGATGATTGCATGAACACAAATAATTTCTACACCAACTAACTTTCGGTGTTCTTCCAACATATTACAGAAATATGGAAACAGAATGAAGCATGAAACCAACCAAGAGCCAAAATCCTTGAAAACCAAATGCAAGAAAGCAATTTCACCGTAAAAAGCAATAACTCAAAGAGGCCTACAAACTTCTTTAGAAATCTTCAAAACCAAGAACACAAATGCTATGTTACTTAAACAACTACTTGCTGATTTTTTCTCGATACACGAACCTTCTAATCAAGTATATCAGCTTGCTTCGCTATTTCCTTCAGCCAAAGATAAAGTTCATGAAGAACTCGACAGCTTTTCTTTGAACGGGCGTGAAGCACTCCGTGTGAACCAATATCCAGAATCTCTGGATGCCTGGAATATACAAAGGTGCCTGGACTCAAATCATTTAGAAAAAGGTAAATGAGTAAGGAATTTCATGCAACAGTTTTTCACCAAAGCATATTTAGTATAATGTTGAAGCATTAGGATCAGAAGGAATTGATCAAGCATGCAGAACTTCCATTTGAGACTTACGAAAGTTTTTCCCTTGAAAGCAGCAAATTCAAACTTAAAAACTAAGACTGATGTAAAAGGAAACTGATACAGTCACTCTCCACCATTTCATCAGATTAGAAATAAACAGTGTTATAATCTGCAGAAATATATGAATTTTTAAATGCATCTACCATCATAGAGCATCTCTTTCCCAAACCCAAACTCAACAAGTGTGCAAAATATAGGGAAGAATCGATTGTAAAAGCTCCATGAGGGAGCAAATTTTCGAATCACATGCTGCCAGAGAAGCAAGATGTGTGAAAATGGACAAGACAGCTAATGTACACAATCTCTTCCACTTGCAGTGCTGAGGAAGGTAAAGTCACCTTTTTCTTTTAAAAAATAGGAAGAATGTTAAGGAAATGAATTCTCCCAATGCAATGTTAAGGGAATACATTCATGGCTCAATTAACAAGACATATTTCAACCGTAATGTTGATTTTACCTATTTAAAATACTGAAGTTGCATCTGATTATCTACATCTTCATCATAAAGGACATTGCAAACTTGGATAGAGAGACGAACCTGCACAATGTCTCCCCCATCTCATTGGAACTTGAAATAAACCATAATTTTCACAAGAGCGGTGACTCAAATTGAACAAAGGAACCACTATGTTGCCCATTTCCCCATTTCCTTGACCTTTGAGCTTTCCAAACCTGCAAAAATAGCATTGAATCAAAGGTGCTTGTAGCCCCTGAATCTTGTATTATGTACTGAATAAGCCATCAACTAAACTTGATGCATATATGTAATTAGATCCTTCAGAGATGGCAGGATCTCAAGGGTGTCCAAAGTTGAAAAAAGACTAGCCATCTCCTTTTGTCCCCCTGGTAAGCAAAGAACACCCGCCAGCTATGGACTTGCTCAAAGACATCAGACTTGAAGCAGAAAATCTAACCCAAATGAACTGACATTTGTATCATTAAGTGCTAATGCTTGAAATTTCTGCAAAAGCTTTTCAGTATTTGTAATAAGATCAGTAGGTAGATCAAAGGCTTGGATTTGTTAACCTTGCTAAAAATTGGGAAGCAGCCCTAAGCTGCCTCACTACTGCTAATAGAAATGACTAATAATTCACAAAATCAAGAAGCACTTATCCATTCCATGAAGAACAAATAGAAGACAAAACATTAAGTCAAAAAACAAGACACATTAAGCTACAACCATTAGCCGTAATTTTTAGAAATTATAAACTTTAATGAATAATAATAACTTTTCATTATAGATAGATAGATTTAGAGCAAATATGAGAGTACCCAAAAGAATGTGGTGGTTGTCCACAAGCTAAGTCTATAGCAATTTAGAACAAATATGAAGTTACCTGTGTATAAGCTATTATACTTTTGGGTGCAACTAAGCAAGCTGCTCCAGCCAAAGAATCTTCAGCATATTGCCTAAGAAATGAAAAACGACTGTTATGTGTGGGTTGATTCAAATGCCTGGCACGAGAGGAAAGATGTGATTTTCATTATCCATGGTTGGGAACCATTTTTCTTTAATTTGGTTGTAATATATAATGGAGAGCTATATAATTCCTATTTCTTGGACCCGATTGTAATATATATGAGATAGTTTCAAGATTGTAATATACATGAGATAGTTTCAAAATTCTAATACCTTGTCAATGTTGACAACTGAAGCATATTTATCAGTCTTGGTCTTCTCCTTATCAAGAAGGAAGTAGACTCTAGGATCCGGTTTTTGAAGTCTCATGCCATGATTTTACAGCTGTTTCCATTGTCTCAACAAGAAAAGAAAACACTTCTTTCCAACAATCTTCAGATCCATACTTTTCAGACTGCAAAGAGAAAGGCTGATTTTTTTTTTTTTTTTTTTCAAGAGGTATACTGAAAAGAATTATACTAATGATATCAAATCTCTCACAACAGTAGGTGAGAACTTTTCTAGAATAGTCTTAGCTGACAAGCATTCACAAAAAA
>JBBYHL010000002.1:6150342-6170492 GCA_038381835.1 Adansonia madagascariensis
TACATCCGTCATGCTTCTTTCCATGGGAAACAAGCCTTTGTAAAAGTATTGGATCAAAATTTGTTTCAAGATCTAATAAACAGGGTGGCTTTTGCATAACTTTTTGAATCTCTTCCAAGACTTGTATAATGTCTTTCTTTAATTCTGCCTTATTTTGTAAATCTTTTTTCAAATTCTCACAGGTTTAAAAGTTGGAAAGTACTTCTCCAAAAAAGAGCTTTGCCATCTCATCTTAAGTAGTCAATGATTTAGAGAAAAGACAAAAGAGCTATCTTTCACTAAATCTCTTAACGAGAATGGAAAAACATTTAACTTTATCTGATTTTTCATCACCCTCAGTGGTTTCATGCTTGAATAGATCATGTTAAACTCCTTGAGGTGTTTATTTGGATCTTCCCCTATAATACCATAAAAGATAGGATAAGCGAATAAGGCCATATTTGAGTTCAAACGTTATTATAAATTAGGAATATTAATGCAAAAAGATCGAGAGATGATATTTGAGTTCAAACGATTGTCGTAAACATTCTCTTCAATGACCATGATTTCTACTTTTGATGCACACGAAGAAGCCAAAAAGTGTTCGAATGATATTCTTGAAGGTGTTTGATTACAGAGGATGAAGAAGTAAAAGATTCTTGTGCAATCTCCTCTAATGCTTTGAAGCCTGGAGAGGATTCAGTTTTTTGAATGAATTGCCTTATCCTATGAAGACTTGTGTCTTCAATGTCATAGACATACAAAATGAACAAATCAAACTAATCTAAAAAAAGAAACAACAAAATCAAAATTACACTTAATCGATAGGTCCTTGGCAACGGCACCAAAAACTTAGTAGTTATCGATGTTATTCATTTATAATGCTGGGTTACTTTAGCTTGATTTTAGATTTGTAGTGTAGGGAAGTAGAAATTGTATTCCATAAGGACTTTTAAAAGTACAAAACTAATTTTGGGAATAGAAAGAAAAAAATAAAGTGATAAGAAAGATAGTAAAATCTAGTTATGAAAACAACATGAAAAGTAAACAGAGGATTTTAAACTGCTTTTGATTGAAAACAAAATTAAAACAAGTTTAAAAAATAGTTTAAGTGAAAAATCGATGAAAAAATAACTTGTCAGTAAATTAAAGTTGCTTACTAATATATTATCCATCAATCATTGAGGAACTCTTATGCATTTTTTCTGATAAAAAAATTAGCTATGGAATTAAACATGAATTGATTTTCTTACTTTCTCTTACTTCCTAATTAACCATATTAAGTACTATGATTAATCCTTACCAATTAACTACCTTAAAAGAAGCTTTTAGAATATAATCAAAAGATAACTTTAAAAACTGGGAAAGTTTAATTGATTCAAGCTAACAAAATCAAAAGTTGACTTTATTGAAGAAAGACATGTGTTTCCCATAACTTTTGGAATGAAAATTTAACCATTCCTATTAAAGTTATTTGCTACTTATGTGAAACTAATCAAACTATTACATATTTGATTAATTAAACTAGATTTAGATTAAATATAAATAAACAACTAGTATGCATCCTAGAAGTTGAAATCATATAAGCATGTAATTTTAATAGAAAAACATAAGATATTTGTATGAAAGAATGAATTTAAAAATAACTTTACCTTTTTTTTATGATGAAAGAATATAGAAGCTTGCAAATCTTTTACTACTAAATTAAAAAAATAGAAAAACATAGTTTAAAAAACAAGAAATAAAAGAAAAGGGGAAAGAGTAGGAATAAGGCATTGAAAACGGTTTAGCCCCATCTTTGTTTATAGGGAAAAATTCAGTTAGAGCTAGGGATAAAGTTAATTATATGAATTTATCAAACTAAAAATCAGAACTTAATCTCTAGTCATGATCTTGATCTCTTAAGAGGTTGTGTACGATCTTTTTTTTTGATAAATCATAGTTATGTAAGAGGTAATTTTGATTTTTTTCATTTATCTAAGAGATAAATGGCATAATTGTCTAAGATATACCTCTCTTATTTATCAATATGATGAAACATTAAAGATGTTACTTATAACTTTGCAAATTTTTAGCTCTCAAACTTTAAACTAAGTGAAACTTTTTCTTTTAACCTCTCCTGGTGCGAGTAGGCTTCTCCAAGATTAGCTCACAGTTAGTCAAAACCTACAAACTTTCTAACTTAGCCACTTTATGCTTCTTTGTGTTTTTCATCTAATTAAATCTTACAAAATAAAAAGATAAATAAAGGATTCTTATAAACCCAAAAGATAACTAGAAAAGACTAAGATAAAAGAATAATTCATATAAAATTAGACACTTATTAATAGGCTGATGGCCCAATGATTCTAGAAATAGATCAGTAAGAGATTAAGGAATTAATTGCACTATCATGCCAGAAAAGTAGAGGTTCTAGAATCTTGAGGTTTTAATTGAAGTCTCATCATGTGTGAGATTTGTTCAATTATTTTCTAATTGATTAGTTCATTTAGTTATCTTATTTAATTATCAGTTATTTAATAATTTCTTATATATAAATATGGATATAATGTTTGATTATTTATTGTTGTAATTTCCAAAAAAATTGTAGTGCCATGTAGCATCATCCAATATATCTATGATCTATCCTTTCCAAGATATAATAATAGTACAGACTCAATTCAAAAAAAAATAATTATCATTTTATGAATTTTTTATATTTAATTTATGAGTTTATATTTTATGCATTAACATTGTATTAGTGAACCAAATCATGCTATCTCACTAAAAAATTAAAAACAAAATGGAAGAGTTTGTTTTTAACCCAATTATATTAAAAAAATATTTTCAATTGGTAGTATGATCTAGTTTACTAATAGCGTGTAGATTTACATATTGTCAATGCATCAAATATAGATCCTTAATTTATTACTTTTATTGGATTTAAGAAAAAGTAATACATTTATCGTGATATGCCCCCGCGTATGCGTGGTGCGCTACAACTTAAAAACAAAACGAGAGGGAGGTGGGATTCACCTTTGGATCATCCCTTGATTAGGATTTGAATTGAGTGTGATAAGGAAAAAGTCGAGAAGAAAACCATGGGATGAATTGCTTGTACAGATGATCTTGAATGACCATTATGAAATAGCCATAACTTGGAGTCACCATCAACCATTTTAGGCCAAGTATAATCAGATACCTATTAAAATCAGTGATTTTGAGTTACAAAACTTGCAACACTGATTTTACGAACTGTGCATACCAGAGTTTTCCTTTAAAGGTTCAGGAGTCGGTTACTCATGATGAAGGATAAGCACTCCTACGACAACCAAAATTGGTACCATCTAGCCATAAATTATAGAAGTCTTAGTTTTCCTCAATTTTTCATGCGATTATTATTTATGTATAATCCCCTTCTTATAAATGCAAATTTTTTTGTAAATATTGGATTTAAGTTTTTATGATAAAAGTTTGATTATTATCTCTTTATGTAACCCCGAAAGGGGGAAAACATAGAGGATTTTATAAAATAAGATCCAGATTGATTTAGAAGAAGATACTCTATGTCAAGCACTGGAAGGATACTAACGTGGAAGATTGCCTTGGATTTTTTAAAACATGGATGTGGATCACCATAAAAAAGAGAAACGGATTAGTAAAGCATAAAAGAATATAATAACAACAGCATTAAAGATGAAAAAATGGAAACAAAAAATAAGGGAGGTTGGGATGTATCTCATAATTAAGGAATAACCGAATTCATAATTTTGAGACATGTTTGAACTTGAAAGTCGTCCTAAGGGTAAAAAGGTTGATAAAAGGTTCGAAGACACCCCAGAGGAGAGAAAAGTATAATTTTTTATATATTTTGGAAAAGCGAGGTTGGAGTACCCCCTTGGAGAAAATAGGGTTGAGAAATCCCCTCGAAAAAGTGGGATTGAAAAATCCTTTCCAAAAAGCGAGGTTAGAGTATTTCCTTGGAAAAATAGGGTTAAAGTATTTCCTTAGAAAAAAATAAGTTAACTGATTTTTTAAAATTGGAATTTTTGATATTTTTGAAAAAAAAGAAAATAAATTTTAAGATGAAAAATATTTTAAATAGGGAATGGAAATTAATTCAATTTTTTTTAGTATTAATTTAAGCCTAAAGTGACTTATATTATGAGTCAAGACTCCATAGGGAAAATCACTAAATATATTTTGAGTCATTCGAATGACTAGAAATATTGGTTCGGGAAACTTAAAGTGATTTTCCCAAGTTTAGCAAATATAAGAGATAGCATCGCGCTATCCATTTTCCTCAATTAATCTTTGTTTGATCTGATGGTTTCTAACAGTAAATGAGGTACCTTTGGAAAGGTAGCTCAATAAGGATTAATGTAGAAATATTTCAAAAAAATCCTAGAAAATTGCTTTCTAGATGGAATTAATTTTTGAATCTGAGTTTGAGTCAGTACTAACAGCAAGTGCGAAGTAAAGGGAATAGTAAACTTTGGAAAATCATCGCGGACTCATTCGAAATCATTAAACCACAAACAATACCTTTCCTAAAAGAGAATTTTATAACCTTTTCGGCAAAAATATTTTTAAAAAATCCAAAAAATCATTTTATGGGGTCAAAATTACCCAAACAAAATGGAAATCGCTGATTCAAAGGCTTAAAAAATCATAACTTTCACATCCGGAGTAATCCGGGGGCAAACATGATATCCTTGTAAAGGTAATTCGAAGCCTATTTTAATGAAAAATACTAAAAAAATTCTAGAAAAATCACTTGGAATCATAATTTTTCAATTCGGGTCACTATGTTGTCAATACCAAAATAGAGGGTTTCTTTAGGTTAAAGCTTTTATGGTCATGTGTCAAGGCATTGAACATGCGAATGTCTAATTATTGAGGTCCATGGCAATGAGTAACAGACCAATCTAGCTCTTATAGAGTAGGTCGCAAAATCGTCCGCTATCTACACTAATGTTAATAAGAGGCTTAAAACAAAAACTCAAATTAAACACTTAAAAACAAATTTTATTTAGCCTAATTAGGCTATGATCCCAGACATTTATACTTGATATATCCCCAAGATTAGGAAAATAATATATTAAGAACATTAAATTCATGCTAATTCCCATTGATTAAGGTTAGTATAAATTTAACCTAAGGTTGGTTTTACAAAATCAGATTTTAACCCATATCAAACAAACATTATAAAAAAACATGTTGTAGACTAAATAAGAAAACATAAAATCAAACATTCAAGGCATAGCTAGGCACACATAATATGGCATTTTAACAAGTAATAGGTGGCCAAAACACAAGCAATGACACAAACAACATTTGGTCATGTAATAGTAGTTATCAAGCATCATAAATTAAAGTGTTAAGATGAAACAAAAATAAGAATGCTAAAATAAAAGCTGGCCAAATGGAAATGGGGTAAGAAACATGATTTTTCAGCCACTAAAATATCATAACACACATCAAACAAGCTCAAAGAAGCGCATGAATCCTACAAGGTTCATGGCTGTCATTCAAAGGGCTTGCCAAAATGGCATGAAAAACAAAAATGAGAAAATGAAAAGATGTGAAAAAGGATGAAGGAAATATACTATAAAATAAACCTTGAAGCTTGTTTAATCTCTTTGTCAATATGGTGTTTTCATGCTTGTGTTTTACTTGCTTTTGACTTTCCTTCTCTTTTTTTTCGATTGCTATGAATTTTTTTTGGTTGAATTTTGTTTCTCTAAGGCTGGTGGCTAAATGAGGGAAAAATTGGGAGAGAGCCCTTTCATGAAAGCCAACCTTTTGGTTTTGTAGGAAGCCATTTGGCCAACACCGTGCCAAGGTAATAAGGGCGTTTTTGTCTTTTAGCCATCAAAAATGATAAGTTACAGTGTATAGAGTGTGCTTTTAATCTTTAATTGATCGAAGTACTAATACTTAAGTATCAACTAACCAATAAAGTTCCAAAATACCCTTTGAATATCACTTTTTGCCATGAGCTAATTAGGTCTTTAGAAAATCACTAATCCAACCCAATAGGCCCAAAATTAATTCAAATAATGGACATATTGAATCAAAATAATTTTAATAAGACCCAATAAGAATTTAAAATATTTAGAAAGATGACCTAATACAATTAAATAAAATAGGCCCAAATAAAATAATAAAATATGCACATGAGCCCAATTTTATTTAATATATATTTCTTAAGGCTTCGGCTTAAATTAAATAATTTATAACCCAATATAATTAAACAAAATAGGCCCCAAATAAAATAAATAAATATGCATATGGGCCATAATTTATTTAATATATATTTCTTAAGGCTTGGTCTTAAATTAAATAATTTATGACATAATATAATTAAATAAAATAGGCCCAAATGAACTAGTGAAATATGTACATGGGCTCTATTTCATCTAATATCTATTTTTTATAATGCTTTGTCTATAATTAAATAATTTATGATCCAATATAGTTAAATAAAATAGGTCCAAATAAACTAATCAAATATGAACGTAGGCTTTATTTTATCTGATGTATATTTTATAGGGCTTGGTCTTAAGTTAAAGAATTTACGACCTTACCTTAGCTAGGAATAATGGGGATTAGACACAAGCTTGTGCGAACGACTTTGACAGTGCCTCAAACGATGGCTTCTGATACTTCGAATGTTGGCCTAGACAAAATAAGGTGTCTACAACATTAATTATACTTTCTTTTTATAAATATCATCTTAATAAGTATATTATTTTAAAAGAATTTTTTTGCTTAGTATATTACTTTTACAAAATTTAAAAGCAAAAAAAAAATAATTACGCTTTTATTTTTAAATATATGAACTTAACCAATCAAATTGATTAGCATTTGTTATAATAAAGCTTGATAGATGGACGGCGCAAACTATAGAATATGTCTCTCCTTTTAACTAGAACAATAAATGAGTTAGGTTAAATTATACAAGACAGTTTAATCTTTTTTTTTTAATTTACACTATCATTGTTTTATGATCTAAAATTTGACTTGCACAAGAAATATGGATTTTTTTTTTTAGATTTTTAAAAATTAATTAGTTTTTATTAGACAAGTGTTAAATATGAATAATAATGTGTAAATAATAAATATCATAATTATAGTAATGAAAATAAAAGTTTGTGGTGATAATTAACATTTAAAAGTATAAGTAGATTTGATCAAGTTTTACAAGATATGAGAACATAAAACAATGAGTGTACTAAATACGAAAACAATGCGATAAATATGACACTATAGCTTTAAATACAATTAATACAATAGGTTGAAATATTTATTGTATTTATGTTTTGGATTTCAACCTTATTTAATAATTTGTAATGTTTTTATGTCTACACAACTAAAAAAAATGAAGCACGACACCTAGTCACCAATTAACAGATCTAGTATAAGGACATAAAAAGTTAGTTAATTACTTAAAATATTAAAGTAAAGTTCACTGTTGCACTATAATGAAAAAAATATTTTAATTATATATATTTAAATTTAATATTTAATGAGTTAAATATTAAATTAACACCGACAGTTTTGACCCGATTCTCAAATTGGTACTTAAAAAAAATCAAATCGGTACTTTTACTTTTCCTCTTTCTAACATTGTACCCCAACATATAACACTGCTAAAAAAAGCTAATGTGTCTTTAATGTCCAACAAAATACATTCATTTGGCCAATAATTTCATCTAACATTTTACATGATAAGCAACATCATATTTTTTATATAATTTAAATTCAAAAATTTTAAAATATAATCTGAATATTTTTAACTTAAAATAAAGTAAAAAATAGAAAAAAAAAAAACGAAGAATAGAAACAAGAAAAGGGGAAAAGGAGGAAAAAGGAAAGAAAAGAAGATGTTAGCGTTGGTAAGTGGTAGAAGACCAATCTACCTCGATTCAAGCAAATTGGTGCCCATGGCGCTACCCCATCGCTTTCCTTTTCCCACCATTTTCTCTCTCTAACTTTTTCTCCCTTTTTACCTCTTTCAGGTTTTTCTCTCTTTATGTTATGGTTTTTTTGGTCGCCTAGAAAATAAGTAAATTTTCAACTTTGTTCTTGTTTTGCATGATTTTGGTTAGGAAATTAAGGGAAAAGTTCAGTTTATGAGAAAATTTTCTAGGATATAGAAATTCTCTATCTTTTTTCTCTCTTGGCAAAAGAAATATTAAAATACGGGTACTTATGCATCGTTCTCAAATCACGACAAAGGATGGCTATTTGAGCTACCTTTATAGATAACCAAAATAACATATCCCAAGAAAAGGCTTTAAGGATTGCAACAACCCAGCAAGCCAGCCTTTAATAAGAATAAATGTAACAAAAGCTTAAGAGAAAAATGAAATTAAGTCCTAAACCCAAGATTTAAACACAATAATGACAAGATTTAACACATTCCTCATGAAAACCAAAATTAATTTTCACTATTCCCTTCAAATTTCATCCTTTTTTGAGAAAAAATGGATACCTCAAACTTATTATCATTTTCTTTTTCAGAAACAATTAAATGAATATTTTAATTTTTTAAATGAATGAGAAGAAATAACGACAAAAAAATTAAACATCAGACGTGGCTTTTTTGGCTCAATTGATGCATCTCACAATCACAAAAGCCACTTCAACTGTTTTTTAATGAAATCTTACTTTGGTACAGCGTGTTAGATAGAATGAATCTATAAGTATCAAGTTGACAAATATTTTGTTTATGTATTAAATTAAAAAGTAAGTTAAAATATAGAGGTTAAATATATATTTACTCCTATTTTAATTTATGTATTTTAAAAATTATAGTAAATAAGTAAAAATTAATGTGTTAAAAAATCATTTAAATGGTGAGAAAATGCTAATATCTCGTATGATGTGTAATTTTAAATTTATATAGAAATAGATTTTGAGTTACGTGTTGGGTCTAGGTAATTTCATGTGTAAAATTTAAATTTTTCCGCTACGGAACAAGTTAATATTTTATTAATATTCAAATAATTTTTTAACACTGTTAATAATTTTTTTCTTATTTGCTATATTTTAAAAGTACTAAAACTAAACTATTTTCTTTACTATAGTATAAGGATTGTCAATAAATTTTGACCCAAAATATTACCACCTTCGTCAATAAAAAATGTTGATTTATTTTTCTCAGTTGATTGTACACACCTTCAAGCATTATGATATTTAACATATCAAACAAAACTCTTCATATGGCACAACTTAAACGAGATTGCTTAAATGAAAGAAAGAATGCTTTGTTAGTTTTAAGCATTTTACGAACTTATAATACGAGGAAAAGTGATTTTTTTTTTCTTGGGGCCGATAAAAAACATTTCCTCGTGTAAGAGTTTAGTAAACTGTCTCCAAACATTGGAGTAACATTTAATGATATTTGGTGGGTCGTTGAGTGCTTTTAGTAGTTTTGAACTCTTTTTTTTTCCCCCTTAACTCCCCCATCCGAAAACCCCTATAAATTAATTTCTTTCTTTAGTTTCAACTTAGCAAAACATTAGGAAACCTTCCATTAGCCTCCCACGACCAATCATGGTGAATGAAAAGAAAGAAAACCTAGAGAATGAACAAATCTTGGTTCAATCTCATGCTGAAACAAAAAAATCTAGCTTTTCCCCCTCTGTTAGACCCAAATATGTGAAGCTTGGTTACCATTACTCGGTCTCCAGTGCTTTGTACCTCATTGTTATTACCCTCTTTTCCATCATCTTAACTCATATTTCAACTTTCAGAATCGAAGATTTCGTTAAGTTGAGTCAAAATCTTAGGCTCAGTTATGTAACAATGTGTTTGTTGTCGATTTTTGTTGTTTTCTTAGCGACCATTTACTTCATGGGACGTCCAAAAAATGTTTACCTAGTGAATTTCGCATGTTTCAAGCCTGAAAATGGTGGAATGCTGAGTAGAGAACTTTTCATGCAGTTATCTGAGAAAAATGAATGTTTCACCGAAGAAAGTTTAACGTTCCAAAAGAAAATCTTGGAAAGATCAGGTTTTGGTCAAAAAACATATGGTCCAAAGGCCTTGATGCAAGTCCCAGCTATCCAAACCATGACCGAGGCAAGAAAGGAAACGGCGGCAGTTATGTTTGGAGCAATCGATGAGCTTCTGGAAAAAACTGGGGTGAACCCTAGTGATATAGGAATCCTTGTAGTGAATAGCAGTTTGTTCAATCCAACGCCCTCTCTTTCGGCGCTTATCGTGAATCACTACAAGCTTAGAGGAAATATTTTAAGCTATAATCTTGGCGGCATGGGTTGCAGTGCTGGGATCATTTCTATAGACCTTGCCAAACAACTTTTACAGGTTCCTAAGCTTTTTTCCCTTTAAACATATATTATCTCATAAACCGTCTTTTTCAAGCTGGGATTTATCTAGTGTTCTCAATATAACCTAACGGAAATTATCTTGTGGGTTCGGCTCTTTGTTATTGATTCACAATTGACCATCATATCACTTATTATGTCAGCGATAAAAAGGCATCTACGAAAATGGCTAAAATAGATTTAAAAAAGGGACCCATATAAAATCATTCATTGACAACATTTGGATTCCAAGTTAATAAGAAATTAACTTATCTTTGTATAATGTACCTACAGGTGCATCGCAACTCATATGCTTTAGTGGTGAGTACGGAGAACATCACGTACAACTGGTATTTTGGCAATAATCGCTCGATGCTTATCACAAATTGCCTATTTCGGGTGGGTGGAGCTGCAGTTCTTCTATCAAATATATCGACCGATCGACGACGTTCAAAGTATGAACTTGTTCACACCCTTCGAACTCACAAAGGTAACGAAGATAAGAGTTACAATTGTGTACTTCAACAAGAAGATGAAACTACCAAAGTAGGTGTTACCTTGTCAAAAGACCTCATGGTTGTCGCTGGGGAAGCCCTGAAAGCCAATATCACAACACTTGGGCCATTGGTTCTTCCCCTTTCAGAGCAACTCGTATTTCTAGCAAATTTGTTGGCGAGAAGAGCTCTGAAAATGAAGATAAAACCCTACGTTCCAGATTTTAAGTTGGCATTCGAGCATTTTTGTATCCATGCAGGCGGGCGAGGCGTGTTAGATGAGTTAGAGAAAAGCTTGGACCTGAGTCAATGGCACATGGAGCCTTCCAGGATGACTCTTTACAGGTTTGGGAACACTTCAAGCAGTTCTTTGTGGTACGAATTGGCTTACTCGGAGGCTAAAGGAAGAATCAAGAAACGTGATAGGATATGGCAAATTGGGTTCGGATCTGGGTTCAAGTGCAACAGTGCTATTTGGCGTGCGCTAAAAACAACAAATCCGACAATGGAGAAGAATCCTTGGATGGACGAAATCGACTTATTTCCTGTCCAAGTCCCTCAAGTGGCACCCATTGCGTATTAAATTATAAATGCTTCTGTACGTCATCTATTATGCATGAATTTAGTAGGTGTGATAGGCTGGTGGCCCAATGATCAGCGAGTAGTTCCATAGGAATTTAGTCGGTTTTATAGGCTGATGGCCCACTAATTCTGAAAAGTAGTTCGGCAGGAATTCAAGGAATTAATTGTAGACTATACTACCACGCAGCACGACCTAACATTTCTAATCATCTTGAAGAGTATCACAACAACAAATAATAATAATAACAATAATAATGATAATAATAAAGTTTTATTAATGTTGTTTATGGAGATTAAATTTTTTTAATGTTTTGTAAATTTAACTTATTATTTTTATTAAATTTAAAAAATAAATATATTAATTATTTATTTTTTTATAAATATAATCTTAATTAGTATTGCAAAACATTTATTAATATATTCTTTAATTCATTATTTTTATAAAATTAATAAAATATATACTATTAATATTTCTCGGACAAAGCTTGAAGATGGACGGGGCCCTAGTGTTGTGCCTTATCCAATGCTTTTAATATTTGCAGGTCAAGCTCGACATTATTTGGATGATGGGCACAGATCAGTGAATACATGTCTCCCCTTTTAATTAGCACAACAGAAGACTTTGGTGAAATAGTAAATATAATAACTGTGGTAATGAAACGAAACCATTTTGTTCATCAGTTCATCAACTCTCAATAATTAATATTTAAAAGTACTAATAGATTTTATGAATGTATACATAAAAAATACAAAATAAATATAACATATTTAATAAATTTAAAAATAATATAATAAATATGATATAATATATTTATATATAATATATTTAATATTTATATTATATATATTTATACTTAAAATTTTAACATATTTAATAATTTATATTATATTTATATCAACATAACTAATGAAAAGATATAAACACGAGACGCATTCACCAATTAACATATCTAGTGTAAGGACATACAATGTTAGTTAACTCCTAAAAATATTACCACCTTGGTCGCTACAAAATGTTGAATCCCACAGCAAATAGATTCTACTACTTAACCAAGTCCCTAGGTTTCTCATTTGTACAACTGCAAATAACTTACCTAGAATGATCAGCTATGCGTGAGCACGTTGAAGGTTTGAATTATTCATTTAAATTTAAAATTCATTTGATATTCGAAGAGTTTAAAAAAATATTATATTCAAATAATAGGTCTGAACAAAATGAAAAGCTCGTTTAACCGAATCGAGCATGGGATAGAGAATTTTAAGATAGATCTAAGCATCCCTCTAAAAATTAGGGTTGAACTTGATCACATAATGTTATCTATATTTTGGATCAAGTTGGAGCTAGACAATATAACAAGTATTAGTATCCTATTTAGGTCTAATTAGACTCATAAATAAATGTAGCTGTCCATAAAAATTTTACTAACTAAAAATTAGGAAAATATAGGAAAACAAAGCAATGACGAGCAAACAATACAAAATACTAGTTATACTTTTAAGCGTTCTTATGATTGTCAAGTAGGGCCTGCAACGTAAGAAGAGATCAAAAGACATTGAAGTAAAGACTTCAAAATACATTTTAATGCTTAAATCAATCAATGAAATAGAGTTAGAGAGGAAAGGATATCGAAGATAATAATAAAAAAAGTATAACGTTCTAAGTTTACCTCATATCTTTTGTACTTGATTGCAAGTGAGCAGCTAAGGTTACCCGCCCAATCTACTTGTTATCCAAGTGATGTAGCTACCTGCCTGCTTGGTTCCCAATATAGTTGTCGTATGAACCGATGCGACACTTGACAAAAGTATGTTTAGTGATTTTTGTCAAGTGACTTTAAAAAGATGCCACTATTTATAATAAATTACTTAGTAATCCTTAACAACAATCTTGGAGGTGTCATTTTTTAAGGTAGGTCACTTAATAATCCCGGGTGACTATACCTTTCAAGTCCTTCATTATATTGGACTATATTTTCGGGCCTTCCACCCATATATCATGGGTATAACAAAGTTGATAAAATAAAGTATATATCAATATATTAGACCTGTGCGCATATTGCATGATCAGCCAAAATTGTAGGCTTGGTTTGCTTCAGCCGACACTTAAAAAGTAATTTTTTCAAGTCTCTACTTATGAAAATATAATATTATAAATAATTTTTAATTTTAATTCAAAAAATATTCTTAATATTAATATAATTAGTTTGTGACTAATGTAATGCAAAAAAAAAATGTATACTCAAATTGTTTTTGCTGTGTAGATATGCTGATTGTATATAAAAAAATGTGAATTTTTTTAATCACAATATTAAAAAATATTTAAAAAAATTTAAAAAAAGAATTGACGTAATTTAACTAAATTCCGATATTGATTAAAACACTAAAAAAAAATAACTCCACAGGATGTTTTGAGATTTAAAATCATATATTTTTAGCAAAAAACACAAACAAAAAATAAAAATAATTGAAAATAGAAAAGGAAAAAGGAAAAAAGAAATGAAATGACATATCTTAATCAAAATACAATCTTTGATTAAAATAATGAAAGAAAAACTGAAAATTTCTACTACTACAAAAAGGTGCAAGTCATTTTTTTTTTTACTTACATATATTTTTGATAAGTAAATAGATAGTATTTGTTAAGTATAAATCTTAAAAGATTTTGGGATTTTTTTTTAAATTTAAATAATCTTTTTGATAACATTTGGACTTAAAGTAAAAATATATATATATTAACCTTAATTTAAAATATGGTATATATTTGAAGATTAAATGAAAAGATAAGATTCATTTAGTAAAAAAAATGAAAAACTTCAATAAATATTTTCTTAAAAATTTTACTTTTATATTCTAATATAATATTTAATTAAAATTAGATTCATCATACGTGTTAAAAGGAGACATCCAAATAAGAGTCCATGTAAGCAGAGCTTACACAATCAGCATGTAACTTGTTATGTTATATATAATATATATATATTTTTAAAGATTTTAATAATAAATTTAAAATATAGAAACTTAAAAGAGATTTTATTAAATGAATCTAATGCGATTGTAAGATACTTCCTGCTGTCATACTCATAGAATTGACTCGTCTGATGCATCTCTATCTTAGATTTTGGAGTCTCGTTCCATTTATCGCCATAGTGAAACTTTTTATTTTGCATAATTTATCGCAAAACATAACAATTATAATTATCATTATTAAAAATACAATTATTTTTAAAATTATTTATGACACTTTATGATATTTGATTTATAAAAGAAAAATATATTGCTTATAAGTTGTTAATTGAATCTATTTATGAAAAATTTGTAGTTACGAGCTTAATTTCTATAAACGGGTATTATTTACACCTTAATTACAATAGATATCACGGGAAAAAATCAAAACAGTAAAATAACAACTATTACATCATGTTCATGTTGCAGTCACTGTCTATGCACGTTAACTCAAGGTAAAAATCACCTCATAGAGTAGCAATCTATATATAATATCGAGGTCATCTGGACTGCACGCATGGTTGAGAAAACTTCCAATCTGACGATGAATCTTCTGTTCTAATGTATATGCTTGCTGAATTGCAGTTTTTTACAAGTTTTTGTCAAGAACACACTACAATCAGGTACACCAGAAGACAGCTTTATAGGTAGCCAAAGGTTCATGAGTTTTAGACTTTTTAAGGCATCGCTCAAATACAGGATACAAGACTACAAGCACGGTATAAATAATGATTAGTCGAAATCTAAAGACGACTAGTACATACAAGTCAGCTAGAGGAAATGTCCCGATATACCAGTTGACTTAAGTAGAGTCGAACTGGCCAAAAGACCAGGGTTCTCAATTACATGCCCCAAATTCCACGAGCTGCTGCAATTTTGTTGTTTGGTTTTGAAGTCAGTTCGAACAAAATCCTTGCAAAGGTGTCAGAATGTCTACCATCTGAAAAGAGTATCTCCGCGAAAGCATTTTCATAAGCAAGCAGCGATGTCCTGTTCTGAGGATCAGATGCAAGATGCTCTATTATCATCGCAGCTTTCCGGCAGACTTCTGGCACCGGATGTGATGTCTTGATCACTTTCAGTATACGATCAACAGCCCTAAATTGAGTGAAATATGATAAAAAATAAGATAGCCATTTCAGCCATAAACTTTAATAATAACATAAGGCCATGCATCATTATCGTCATCACTATGCCATCATCCAAAAAAACACAAAGCTTACCATCTTTCACTAGCAAGCTTCATACACAAATAAGATAGCCATTTCGGCCTTAAACTTTAATAATAAGATAAGACCATGCATTATCATCATTGTCGTCATCACTATGCCATCATCTATACCAAAAAACACAAAAACTTACCATCTCTCACTAGCAAGCTTCAACCTGCAGTCCATATTGACATCCACAAGGTTATAGAGTGCACCAATGGCAGCAGCTTGTGCATCAAATGCTTGCAAGCTCAAAATATCGACTAAACGCTTGTACATCTGCAATTCATCATCAAGTTTGTATTACAATTTATAACGTGATAAGACGTTTACTCGGACAAGAAAATATTGTCAGCAGAATGTTTCACCTGAGGAACAAAAGGGAGGAGGAGGGGCTCGTTATCAGGATTTATAATCATGCGCCCAAGAAATTCTGCAGCTGCACAGTGCCAGGCTTTGACTGGAGATCCTAACATCCCCATGATAGCTTGAATTGCACGTTTTTCGCTGTTTGGTGAAACAATAGATGTAATCATCGAGCAGAAGTTAGAAACTAGAAAAACACACGGTCAAGCAAGAAAGCAGTTTAGGATTCTCACGTTATTTTAATGTAAGAGGGTTTTGGTGAACTAAAAATCCGAAGGTCAAGCAAGGGAGCCAAGTTTACAATTGTCTCGATGGCATTTGTGACAAGTTCCTCATCCTCTGTCAAGAACAAAACCTTTTAGACAGCATACAATGAACAGATCGAAAGAGTTACGGAAATCTTTGCAATCAAGTATTAGAAGAAAAAACCCATTAGCTACACAAGTAAGAAAGACTACTTTGCAGAAGGAGGAAAGGTAGATGAGAATAAGAAAAATGCAAATATTTTCTATGAGTGGAATATAGCATACAAAGTTCCCATTCTACTGCTCCTAATGATTCACCTTTGGTCTACAGATAATAAACTCAACACAACAGCACACATTTCAAGATCATTCAAGAAACGCAATAATTTTCATTTGCTTAACTATCAATCAATCACAGCCTGCCTGGTTTAGCTGTTTAAGATTGTGGCATCAGATGATATCTTCAACACATGATTCCTGACCCTGATCATCCCTGTCTGAGCAGTGAGCTAACCAAGTCCTAAATCTAAAATTCTTCAATCCCACCATGGAAATATTTTGAAAGATAGGGGCATATACAAACATATACTAAAATGTACACGAGGAGAGAGAAAAGAGAAGGGGTTGTCTCACCTATGATGTGATCTTCTACACACTGAAACACAGTTTCCAAGCAATGCCGATGTTGAGCCATGGCAATTTCATTCTCTGGCATGAAAGAAAAGTTGCGTATAATATTAGAAGCAGCAACAGCACACTGCTGTTTTTCAGCTCGACCCTCATCATCCAGATTAAATAGACCATCTTCATCAAGCCACCACTCCGAAGGACGGCGTTTACTTGTATTCTTTTGCCCAGATATTTCAGCAGCAGCAGAACCTGACACCAATCTGCCATACCAGAAAAACAGTCCAAATTCATTTTTCACTCCTTAAAACCAGCAAGACAACAAAAGCAATTTTCAAGCCTACCCTGACTGTGGCAGCAAGGCATTCGACCCCAATGCCTCATATTCATTGCCAAATCCTGTTACAACAGAATTTGCACCCAATGTTCTAGCCCTTTGTCCCTTTCTAAGTTCCCTGGGCAGCGCTATATCACGCCAATCATCTATCTGCTCCGAATAAAACAAAGAAAATCTAATAAATCCCAACGCACATGAGAATTTAAAAAAAAAAATCAGAGTTACGCTAATTTGCATTATAACATGAAAAAGAAGTTTATCATGACGGAAAAAAAAAAACATACAATTTGGAGAAGAGCATCGAGCAAGCCGGGTACTTTGGCCAAGCAGGCATCTTTACGCATATCATCTTTCTCTTTGAAAGAGAGAAATGTGAGAGTGTTCAAAGCCCATGTCAACTCACTCTTCAACCCACTTTGAAGTGCAAGAACTATCCTTTTATTGTTTTGCTCTACTTACAGCAACAATAACAAATGTAACACTCAATTGTAAAACATAATTATTTAAGAAAAATAATTGTAAATAACCAAAACTGCTAAATTCATATAGTTACAGATTTACTTTTTTTTTTTTAACTTCTGAGTTTAGGGTTTATTACCAGAGAAGGAGTTGTGGATTTGGAGGGAAGGGCCGAAAAGAGTGGACGGAGCCACTGAATCAGCTGCGGAGGCAGAGGCTACGCTAGCAGCTGTGCTACCAAACGGCCGGCCTCTCTTCGCCGGTGGTGCGGCGTTGCCACCAGCCGCGCCACCTGATTTGCCCTGCTCTCTCTTCTGCATAATTTTGTTTTTTCCTTCTCTATTTTTTCGTCTCGGGGAGATTTGATTTGCTATGGCGTTTCCGTAATTACCCGGATCCTCTAACCCGAATTATCTATAATTTTTGAATATATAAATAACAAAAATACAAGGTTGGGCCGTTAAAAGGCTCAAAATATGAAAGGGAGGCCTAAATTAATCTGGGCTTTCGTAGTTTTTTGTTTTGTTTTTTATACCTACTTAATATAATAATAAGAAGAATAATCTCATAAAATGAATGTAACTTCAGACTTACCATAGAAAAATAATTAAAATATAATATAAATTATAATATAAAAAATAACATAAACATGATATAAATATAAAAATATATTAAAATTTATATAACATAAATTATTAATGTATCAAAATTTATATAAATATATAATATATTAAATAAAATTATAACAATAAAAATAAAAAACAACACAAGTAAATAAATTATCAGATCTACAATTAATTAAAACCTTTGTTAGTGTGGAAAAGGATAATATAAACTTAATTCCAAACTAAAATCTTGATTTCACATTGAATATATACTAGATATCGGATATATAAATATTCATATCTTTTATATAACAAAATTGTAATATTCAATAAATAAAAGGGGAGAATACTTTGTAGGTGACGATGTAATAGATTGCTCAAAACAGGGTTGCTAGTCATCAGCCCATGAAATAGAAATCTTGAATGATTGAATTCAAGTGCCTGACTGACTGCATCCTAGTCCGCATCATAGTGTTGATAATTTTAAATAAATTATATATATAGCCAGCCCTGCGACTGTGAGTTTCAATATATGCATATATATTTTGCTAATAGGAAATTGGACGAAGGTAGGTAGATCCCTTTTGGTTTACCCCTTTTGCTAAATCTCGAATATTAGTAAAGCAACTCACTGCTATGGTTTTTATTTTAATTAAGGATAGATCTTATAACTTGATCTCAGGCTTTCTTATTTGTTGTTCTTCCTTTTTCTTTTTCACTTATTCAATTGCTTGCTTAAAGAATAAATAAATAAATAAATAAATTTCCCAGTATTTGTAAACGGCAATGCTAAGGGCTGCTGTAATGAAAAATAAAAAATTGATGCCAAGCCACCATTCTCATGGAAACATCAAGTTAGATACCTACCACCACCTGCATCAGCTGGTAGATTTTGGCATTAAATTAAAACCTATCTTTTGTTGACACAATCTGAATGCCTATTAGAGTTAATTAAAAAAGAGAGAGAGAGAGAGAGAGAAAGAGAAAGGATAAACATGAGGAGGGGCTTGCTTGATTTGCAATACTCTGTTACATTACAACTGCCGCTGGATTCAATTATATTTTATTGCTTTGAAATTTTTGATCATTATTAGCTAATCAAGTAATCATTAACTACAATAATACTGCAAATCAAAACCCTCCATTTCCCACTTTTTCATATTGTTGTAACCATTTCTTTAGAAGTTTATTTTTAAAATATATATATAATATATTTTAAGGCTAAGCTATCCATTTTTTATACTTGGGAGGTCAATGGAACAGAAACCTCCATGAAAACAGATAATTCAGAGAAGAAAAAAAGGGAGAAAAAAGGAAAGAACAGTTAGCATTCTTCTCTTTTCTTGGTGGGTAGCGGTGGCTAAATCCAACCAACTAGTCTTTGTATTTGAGTATCAAATATGATTATTTATTCAATGAGTATACTCAATTTTTTAAATTATTTGATATATTTAAAGTATCATATATCTATATGAATATACAAATATACATTAAACTCAAATATTAAATACAAAAATTTTAAAAAATGAAAAATACGAATAGCATAACTTAAAATTTAGGGATAAATTGATATCATCACCAACACCATTTTTGTTCACAGACTTCCAAATTGAGTTTCACCTGAAAAGAATACATTGATGTCTTCAAATATTCAAGTAATCTACCAATTTCAATGTTTTAATTGACAAGTGGAAAAATTTTATATATTTTTTTAAATAAGCTTTTTTTTAAAAAAAAAAATTCTTTCTAAAACACACCAAGTTCTTGATCATATTTTTTATGAAATGATTGCACTTTATAGATTGAAAAAGAAAAACCCAAATTTGATATCAAACTCCTCCCTTGCTGAAAATCGAAATTAAAAATTGTAATTAAAAAATAAATAAAAGGAAAATATGTGGCACATGTAATTTTCTCATGGGGCTG
>JBBYHL010000002.1:6170592-6229954 GCA_038381835.1 Adansonia madagascariensis
ATAATTAGCATTAATTTTTAATTTTATTATTATTGTCTTCGTACCAATCATGAAATTGTTTAAATTTTAATAGAAAATTCTCACTAATATTATTTCATTTTTTTAAAATTAATTGATTAAAATATTTTTATTTTTTTATTATTTCAAATGATTATAAATTTTAAAAATATTGTAATATTAAAATTTTAAAATATTTTAAAATCTAAATAAGTTCTTTAAAAAGCTTAAATCCTTAAGTATTTTATTTAATAATATTCAAATTTAGAGGATTTGAATTCGAAATGAACTACTTATCGTGTAGATTAGAACTCTGACCGTCAATCAATTTAACTATAGACAAAAAATGAGAGAGACAAGTAAACAACCAGATGGTTGAGATTAGATGCGAAAGATGAGACAAGCGAAAGTGGATCTTCGAAGAATATTGATATTGGAGTGAAAATATATTGGTTTGCAGCACCTGGATTTCTATGCTTTTTTTTTTTTTTCTTATGAAAACTTTTCATTTTCGAAAAATTTTTTGAACTTACAAAAAGTAAAAGCAGAGACAGACGTTGTGAGACTGAGGCTAAGACTTAAATAAACAGTAAAATTGATTTTGATGAGGTTAAAAATAATAAAAGTGAAATTAAAATCATTGATAGGATGAACTATTTGGATTTAATAGAAGGGTGATAATGAAATGAATGAAAATGATCATCAAGTACGTTAATGTAAGAATATATTCGTAATAATATTTAATAATTAAATTTTAATAAATATTATTTTATATATTTATTTAAATATTTTAATTAATTAATTAATTTTGATATGGTGTATAAAAATAGTAATTGTATTAAATAATTTAAAAACTTTAAATAAAATAAATAATAAATAATTTAAAAATATTTTAACAAAAAGTAATAAATTATATAAAAAAAAAAAAGGTTGAAATGAAGATTTCACCCCTTTAAGGTCCATTGGATACCCACTGGACCTTTACCCCTCCAATTAGCATTGGAGGGCTAGTGAGTTTTCCCTTCTTTGGGGGGAGAAATTAGTTTTGGATTCAATCGAAGGTGCGGCTGAATCCAAATAAGGTCCAACTAAAGAAGCCCTTTGTAACGGTGGATTACTCGAACACAGATTACTCATAAGTTATTCGTACTCAACAAATTTGAATTTAGCTTAGTTATTACGGAGTTAAGTTCTAGTAGTTCAAAGTTATAGAACGAGCCAATTCGAATGTTATAGTAATTTACTCGATTAGCTCGTAAACTTAATTTAGTTTATTGTTTTTAATTAATATTAAAAAATTTTAATTCGAACTTGAATTTGAATTCAACTTCAAATTCAAGCTCAAAGTACAAATAATTGAGTTTAAAGTCGAGTATGAAAATTGAACTTTTTTTAGGCTAGGTCAACAAGCCTAATGGGCTAAGCTTAAGTGTTCGATTTTTATTTCAAATTGAGTTTAAACTTTTAAAAGTGAAATTCGATCAAGCTTTAATTGAATTTCAAGCTTCAAATTTCAAGTTGAACTCAAATTTTTTATAAATTGAGCTCGGCTCAGCTCGGTTGCCTTTAATAACATAACTGTGATAGATGCAGCATTTAATATAAATGATAAATAGTAATTATTATTTATTATACTTTTAAATTATCATTATAAATATTTTTATTATTAATAAGATTTCTCCTATTTAAAATTAAAAATCGTAACTTTATTAAAATACTTTTACAAATTAGATATTTATTTACTAATAAATGATAAAGTAAAAGTTTATATTAACTTATTTTTTTTCAAAATTTTAAACTTCCAATAAATCTTTAATAGATAAATGAATTTTATTTAATAAAAGGAAGAGTTATACATTTAGATTTACATTCAAATTCAACATCTTCATTTTTTTTTATAAATTTAAAAACATTAAAAATAATAAAATTCATATAATTTTTATATGGAACACACTTTACATATTATTTAAAATTCGAAATTTTATTAATGTTATATATTTGTAAAATATAAATTACACACCTATTTAAAATTAAATAAAATAACAAGTATTGAGCAACAAATGCACTGTTTCAAGGGTGGTAGTGGGTACATTTAGACGTAGCTTAGCATTTATAGCCTTAACAATAATAGCACATAAATATTATCGCTTATAATCTAGTTTACAAATATTGAATATAATTAATTATTGAGTCGAGTATAGACTTTAAATATTTTGACGAAAGAAATGGGACTCGTATTTTTGTTCAATTCCATTTAGTGGATTTAATATTCTTATTCAAACATTTTAAAATATTTTTAAATATTAAAGGGTTTTCTAAATTTAGACTCTTTAATATTCTTAAATATTCTTTATATTTGTGGACAAGCAAGATTATGTGGTTGCTATGTATTCATTTAATAATGAATTATTTTATTTCTATTTTTTTTTTGTTTAGAAAACACATGTTAACTCTTTAATTTCACTTATAAAATTTAGAAGCCCCACCATCAATATATAAGATAATTCTCCTTTTCTTTCATTCCTTTTTTTTTTTCCTTTGACTTAATCTCTTTTACTAACATTATGCATTGAACTTTTGATATTCTTATATTTTATATTTTAAAGATGATACTATTTTGGACCCTTTTTGTTCTTCTTTTTCATTTTCACAATATTAGTAAAATTGCATATTTTATATTAAACTTTTTAAAATTTAAAATTTTTATAAAATTGATGGTGTTCCATAATTTTTAGTATAAAAAATTAAATAATAATATTAAAAATTTAATATATATATATAAATTAAAAAAGAAAAGTGTTAGGTGCTTTGCCACGAAGTTGAATATTTATGCTATAAGTAACGTTGGGAAGTGTGGAAAGTCTTGCATGCTAATGCTATGATGATTATCGAGTTTATATATCAATATCAATATTAAATTTAAAATTTTTAGTCTAAGAAAATAAATGGATGTATATTTTCACCATCAAATTTTCTTGAAATGTTGCTTTTAGTCATTGAAATATTTTATTTCTCTACTCCATAAATAAAATCATTGAAATTTTATTGTAGAGTAAATTTTATTACACTTTCAAATTTCTTTCAATTAAAAAAAAAATCAAACATCAAATAAACCAAACAACTGTTAAAAACTTGAGATGACAAAATACAAAATTATCTGTTAGTTTCTATTTAGTAGATAGATTATCTTTTATTATTTTAATTGTAAACAAAATAGAAAAGAAATAGAGAAAATTTTAAAAATTAAAAAATTATAAAAATAATAAAATTATCCCATATATAATACAATATATATATATATATATAACGATTATAACTTTTTTTCACCAAAATAAATTCTAATAATTAGATTTAGACTTGCTCATACCCACTCAACCTAGACCAACACCTAAATAATTTTTTGTTTGCTCAAATTCGTTCAAGTTAGATTGTGTCTAAAAGGCCCATATTATTATTATTTTATAAATATAATATATTAAAAAATTAACTTGCTAAACCATGCAATCCATGAACTATTTTTTTATTTAAATATGTGTATAAATATATAGATTAATATTATTTAATTCTTAACATGTTTAAGGTATAAATAAAATGCATATATTCATAAGTAAAAAATTAAAGCTTTTGATTAAATTATAAACAATACTATTAGGTTAAAAAGAGGTAAAACTAATTAAAACAGTAAAGTTCCTAAGGGTTAATAAAACACAGTCTTTGCAAATGGTTATCACAATTCATTGGAATGTGAATAATTAGTGTCATAATTAATAATAAATGCCTAAGTTAGTAGCTTAAGTGCCTAAAAATAGGATAACATGTAAAAGATAAGAAAGTGAGAATTTTCATACAGAAAATCTTTTTTTTTACTTTAATACAATAACAAAAGAATGATAGCATCTTAGACTCCAAAAGATTTTTAATATCCAAACTAATAACCTGAGAGCAGGTAAATGTTAATAATGAATTTTAACTTTCAAATTTAGTTGCAAACATGAGAGTTTTCAAAGCAATTTAATCAGAATGCCATTGCTAGAGTTAACTATCGAGGAAAAAAATATGAACATAAAAATACATCTTTCACTACGGAATTTTAAAATAGACAATTAAACATGAGCTTTTTTTTTATTTAAATATTAATTTTTTTATATTTTAGATTATTTTTCAAAATGCCTTAGTTTTGAGTTTGGTTGAGAAATTGCCCCGTTGAATGGGCACCGATCTCAAATATGAGCAAGTATTTACAATACAATAATAATTAATAAATGTAGGTTTAAATGAACCTGGAGGTATTAATATGTATAAAGATTAGTGATTTTATTTCATTTGATGAAAGTAATGCTATTTATGTGTGCTTATAAGTAAAAGCGTTAATAGGCTAAGCAAGGCTTAAAGTATGGTAGTAATATTATTTATATATTTACTTAAGCTCGACTTTGATTGAAATATGAGTTAAAATTATATTCAGACCCATCTATATTAGTAAATAAATAGTTTAAATCCATTTACGTCTACTCATATTATATATGTTTCTAATTTGTTTTTTTAATTTTTTTTTAAAATTTAATCTTTAATAATTTAATAATTTTCTTTTATTAAGTTTGAAAATATAAAAAGCATAAAATATTTTTAATATTTACATAGTAATAGTGTATATTTATTCTTTATATAAAAAATTACTATATAAATATATAATTAAAAAAGGGGCTGGATTTAAACGTTAAATGTTAAAGCTAAAGTCGAGCCTCAGTATTTTAATCGAAGATTATTTTTGAAACTTAATATTTTTATCCAAATTTTTTCAAATATTAAACAAATATTTAAATTTAATTGGGTAACTCAACACATCAATACCTATGGTTATAAGCATGTAAATGAAATAAAGGAAAAAAAAAAAAAGCAATACAACAAAAAAATTTTGACTGCGTCAGACGCAAAAGAAAGCACGATAGAACAATAGTAAAAAGGAAAACAAAGGAAACATCAAGAACATATAATAATCAAATAACAACCAATGGAATAGAGGAGAATCAAACAAAGATCAACAATTAAATCTTCAAAATAGTTGTTTTGAGTACATCAACTTGGTTCTCAAAACAAATCTTCATTAAGGTAAGCTTTGTCAAACAACACAAATTTATTAGTCTTCTCCTACTCATTTACTTTCATTTTTCTTGGCAAAAAGAATTTTATTTGGAAAAAATAAAAATAAAATTATAGCACACCGCATACATAAGCAAGAAACACAAACATTGAAAATTCGTCCAAGTATAAAAACAAAATATATATTTACTATAAAAAACACTCTTTTAATGTTTATAAATAAAAAAAAATTCACATTTATAACTATAATTAAGTAAAAATGTTAGTGTAAGGTTTTAAACATGGAACACATAATAATAAGCTTGGCAAAAGAGAAAGCAAAAGGACAGATTGTTTAAGTGCGAATGGATAAGATATTTTCCTAAATTAAAGATTCTTCTACTTTAGGTATGAAATAATTTGTGACACTTCATTTTATTATGCTTTATTCTCAAAATCTTAAATCCAACCTATTATTAAAAGTTTTTAAATGCATTTTTCATAGTAATTATGGATCAATTTACCGATTGAATTGATATGATATTGTTAACAAACTTTTGAAGATTACAGGTTAAAAAAACTTAAGTGCATAAGATAAGGATCGAAAGATTATGGATAGATTAAGAATATTTAAAAGAAAAAAAGAAAGTTATGGACCAATTTGATATGATGTAAATTGCAAGGGCAATAAGTCAATAACCGTGGTAAACCGAAATAATGATTTGTGGAATTCAACAGTTTCAGAATAGTAAAAAAATTAATGGCATTGTAATTCTAATATCTATTTTCCTTTTAAATTAGGGTGAAATATGAGAAATTTATTTATTGTTCTCAATTAGGATAATTCTTGGATAAGCATAAATTTTTTTGGTGGTTTTTAAATTGAATCTTGATTTTAAATGGATAGTTTTATCCATTTAATTATTTGAAATCTAAATTAGTTACTAAAATAAATGTTGCTAACCTATAATTAGCAAATGATATTTAAAAAATTAAGAGTTTTTGTAAATATATAAATTAAAAAAAATAATAGTCTAAAATAAAATAAACACCGTTAAAAAATAAAAAATTTGATAATGTTAGATTTTATTTTTAAATTTTAAATTTTGAAATTTTAGATGAAATTTATTCACGATGTAAAAGATAAATAAGATATAATTCATTTAAATTATCTTTTGCATTATCAAAAAAATATTCGCTTAAAATATTTTATAAATAATATATATAAAATTATTTTTATATTAATAATTATAAATTTTTATTATTTAAATAATAATTTAATTTAATTGATTCAGATAATTAAAAATATTGCTTAAATCTTTTGATCTCAGAGAATAAGAATTCAATACACGTCATACACAAATGTAACTGAACCCAGATTTTTGTTTTGAAAGAAAAAAAATCAAAATCCGACCTAACCCAAAACCGGGTTCAAATTCTAGCCGGTCCGTTTCATTTCGTTTTCTCTGATTGGTTACCATGAAAATATCCAATTATTTAAACGAAAATATAGTCTCTTAGGGACGTTGACCCACCCAAACTTTTTTTCGGATCTTGACCCAAATTCTCGTCCGTAATCCAAGCTCGGATCCAGTCTCTCTTTCGCCCCTTCCCTTCCCTCCTCTCTGTTATCAACAAAATCCAAACCCTTACCTTCTCGGATCCTCCGATCGGACCCCCAGCTGGAGCCAAGCTTCTTCTCTGATAGACAATCTGGGTATGGTTTCCTTTTTCTGGGTTTAGTATAAATGTGTTCCATTTGTGTGAATTTGGTGTTTTTTTCAGCGTTTATCTTGGGATTTTGTTATATTTTTCATTTAATTCGCTAGAAAAAAGAAAAACCAACAGAATTCAATTGAAAGCTTGTTTTTCCCCCTATTTTTTTTGTTGCTTTTGTTGTATTATTACTAATAATTATTGGCTTTACTTTGATAAGACAATTTATTTGGTTTGATAATTTAGATAATTTTTTTTAGCTTTTTTTTTTTTTTTGAAAAAGAAAGAAGCCCTTTTTCTTTTTGGTATTTGGCTAAAGTTTGCTTTGCTTTGTGCTTTCTTTTTTGTATAGTTGTTGGATTTTTTTTAAAAATATTTTTTTATGCTGGTAAATATCATTTTTGGCTTAATAAGAACCTATAGATTACAATGACAATATTTTATTAAAATAAATTAATATTTTCCCAAGTGATTGCAATTTTTTAAGCCTTTTCTTGGAATTCACCAAGTTTAATGATTTTCACTTTTGCGGTGAAACTAAAGAAGTTTAAGTTCAGTTGTTATGTGCTGGAAGTTTTAAGTTTAATGATTCTTGATGCCTTTTCTCTGGCTTGTTATAACGAGCCCTCTCTTAGTTTCTTACATAATGGAAGAACTTGGTTGGAAACACCAAAAACATAATATTCAGTGATTAGTTTGTGTGTGTTTTTGATGTTTCGCATCCTGAATTTGTGTTTGAAATTGATAGATATTTTCTTTATTTCGGAATAGGTAACCGTTTTCATCATTTGACTTTAGTTTAATGTGCAGACTCTGGCTCGTCTAAAGAGTATTCGATGGAAGTGGCTAATGAATCAGCTATTAAGAAACCAAAGAGGTTGACTTCTGTTGTATGGAACCACTTTGAAAGGGTTAGGAAAGCTGACATATGTTATGCAATATGCCTCCATTGTAACAAGAAATTAAGTGGATCGAGTAATAGTGGCACCACCCATCTGAGAAATCACTTAATGCGATGCTTGAAAAGGTTTAACTATGATGTTTCCCAACTGCTTTCAGCAAAGAGAAGGAAAAAAGATAACACCCTTACCGTTGCAAATATCAGTTACGATGACGGGCAAAGAAAAGAGGATTATATTAAGCCTGCTATTGTCAAGTATGAACCGGATCAGAGAAAGGATGAAGTTTGCAATCTTCGAAGCAGCTGGTTCGACCAAGAACGGAGTCGGTTAGATCTTGCTCGCATGATTATATTACATGGCTACCCCTTATCCATGGTTGAGCATGTTGGATTCAAGGTATTTGTCAAGAATCTACAGCCATTGTTTGATGCTTTGGCAAATAGTACCATTGAGCTTTCTTGTATGGAAATTTATGGGAAGGAGAAGCAGAAAGTTTATGATATGTTAAGTAATTTGCAAGGCAGAATTAACCTCGCTGTTGAGATGTGGTCTTCACTGGAGAACTCTAATTATGTATGCATGACAGCACATTATGTTGGTGATGATTGGAAACTACAAAAGAAGATTCTTAATTTTATCACACTTGATTCTTCACATACTGAAGACATGCTTTCTGGAGTAATTATCAAGTGTCTGATGGATTGGGACATAGAGTCTAAGTTGTTTGCCATGACATTTGATGATTTTTCTGCTAATGATGATATCATCCCAAGAATAAAAGAGCAGATCTCTGAAAACGGGTCTCATCTAAGCAATGGTCAATTATTAGATGTGCGCTCAGCTGCACATGTTCTAAACTCAATTGTTCAAGATGCCATGGAAGCTCTCCAAGCGGTGATCCAAAAGATTCGAGGGAGTGTTAGATATGTTAAAAGTTCACAATCAGTACAAGGGAAGTTCAATGAGTTGGCCCAGCAAACTGGAATCAATAGCCAGAAGAGCTTAGTTCTTGATTGTCCTATACGATGGAATTCGACATACTTAATGCTTGAGACTGCTATAGAATGCAGGAATGCATTCTGTAACTTGCCCGAGCTTGATCCTGACCTTGTTTTAAGTGATGAAGAATGGGAATGGGCAAGTTCCATTACTGGCTATTTGAAACTATTTATCGAAATCATTAATGTCTTCTCTAGCAACAAATGTCCTACTGCAAATATATATTTCCCTGAAATTTGTCATGTTCACATCCAATTGATTGACTGGTGCAAGATCCCGGATAATTTTCTTTGTTCAGTGGCAGCAAAGATGAAAGCTAAGTTCGATAAATATTGGAGCAAGTGCAGTTTGTCTTTGGCAGTAGCAGCTATCTTAGATCCCCGATTCAAGTTGAAATTGGTGGAGTATTACTACTCCCAGATTTATGGCAGTACTGCTTTGGATCGAATCAAAGAAGCGTCTGATGGGATCAAGGAACTCTTCAATGCATACTCTATCTGCTCAACTTTGATTGATCAAGGTTCAGCTTTGCATGGCAGTAGCTTGCCAAGCAGTAGCAATGATGGCAGAGATCGACTAAAGGGCTTTGACAAATTCCTTCACGAGACATCTCAAAGTCAAAGTGCGATATCGGACTTGGAAAAATATTTAGATGAGCCAGTCTTTCCACGTAACTGTGATTTCAATATATTGAATTGGTGGAGAGTTCACACGCCAAGGTATCCAATCTTGTCAATGATGGCACGTGACGTTCTAGGAACTCCTATGTCAACTGTCTCACAGGAGTCAGCATTCAATGCTGGAGGTAGGGTGCTTGATAGCAGTCGAAGTTCACTGACTCCTGATACTCGACAGGCTTTGATATGCACACGAGATTGGTTGCAGATGCAATCAGATGGTGCGTACATCATCTTTGATCTTTTTACATGATCAATTCTAATCCATTATAATATCTCTAACAAATACGCTTAATTGTTATTAATATAATAGACCCCGGTCCATCTTCAGGTCATTATGCTCTACCCCTTTATGTCAAAACAAATTGATTTGCCCTTGGTAAGTCTCCAATAAACTTACATTCTTTCCGGTATATGGCTGTCAAGAATACTATTTCTATGTTGCTAATTTGGCGAATGCCCTTATTTTGTCGTGCAAGGTACATGGATCTCTCTTAAGCTCTGATAAGATGGTGTTCGATTGCGTTGAGCACATAGGCCTTGGTCTCAAATAAAGAATTGGATAAGCTGTTACCTTCCTGTTCTTATTCAGTCTGAGTGAATTGCTAATTGCTTAAGTTATTTCAGTGTCTGCTTTTGGTATTATAGTTCTTGCTTTAGAAGCTTAAATTGAATGTACATTTTAGGATAACAACTGAATGGCAATGCTTAAAGCTATATGACTTAATTCAAGCAACTCCCTTAGTTATTTGATTTCTAAGTTGGAGTTGAAATAGAAGTTTGTATAGAGGGATATTAATCTTTAGGTTTCTTGACTTTTTCACCTTATCAATAATGGGCAACGGGGGACGATTCGCCTAGTATTTATGTAATTATAACAAGTTTAAAAGAAAATTGAATTTAATATATTGATGGTTAAAATTTTTTAATTTTATAAGCAGATGAAGAATGTGTCACATGTCACTTATTTTAACTATTTTTTTTTAAAAAAATTTCAATATATTTTAATAGATTATTTTATTAAATTGATTTTTTAAGTTTAAAAATTTAACTGACGGTGAATGAGAGTTTTTCTTTAGTGTTTTACGTTATATTAGCATGAATATTACATAACATAAATAGTTCACTCTTTAAGAAAATTTACATTGTCAAATAATGTTAGTAGTAAAGGTGGATCTAGACATTGTGTCAACAAATATTTAATAATGAACTTAAAATTTCACCTGTATATCAAAATATATAAATAAATACATAAAGAAATAGAATATATTGAATAATTTCTCTTACGTCGTTTATATTAAAATTATAGTAATATTTTCTTATAAAATTAATGTGCTCAAGCATCATAGGAGAACAATCTAAAAGAATCAGTTGAAATATGGGATCAATGGGGAAACACTAGGCGGAAGTGATTTATCACGAAATATGGATAGATTGTACTTCTTGTTAAAGTATAATTTGATGAGCAGTTGGTTCGAACTGTGATCGAGTTTTAGGATCCATCATTTTGGTCTTTTTCGTTTAATCAGCATGATATGACCTCGACTGTCGAGGAGATCTCAACCTTGCTCGGACTTGAATCTTTGGAGACCAAGCCCATTCATAGCAAAGGACACAACCCACCTAGCTTTCCTAAGAAATTAAGCAAGTTCTTGATTTAGACATAGAGACAGGTCATCATTTTATTGAACTGAAAGGGAACGCTAGTGTTATTACATGGCAGTTTCTTAAGGGATACATTCGAAAATGCTTTGACACTGAAAAGGCCCTTATGCTTTCGCCTTGTTCATATATGGTTTGGTTTTCTTCTCGAGGATATTAGGGCATCTAGAGGCAGTAGTTGTAGACTTGTTCATTTGGTTAGAATGAAATATGCATCCGGCCCCAGCCATTCTAATAGAAATGATTCGAGCACTCAATGCATGCCGAAAAGGAGGTCAAAGCAGATTCTTCGGGAGTGCTTTGTTGTTTATATTTGGGGCTAAAGTCATTTCTAGGGTGATGGTGTGGAGAAAGTTAAACCTTTTTTTCCCATTGTATCCCTCTTCAAGAGTTTATTAATAAGCAATGGCCTAAATCAGGAACCAAGAATCAATAGGTTCAAATACTCAAGAATTTGTCGCTTAATGATGTAACTTGCAATGCACCTTGGTTCTCGCTGAAACCTTTTGTTTATTTATGTTGCGAGCTATTTTTCGTGCTTTACTTAACATATGGGTTACTGTGGGGTATGCACCTTTGTTGGTCCAAAGATAGTACGGTTCCCGACAATCCATTCTTATGACTTTAAACATAGATAGCATGGATTTGGTATATCAAGGTGAGAATTATAGAAAAACACGAAAGACAGCTGCTATTCAATGGAGGGAGAGACAAGAGTCTAGGCTACACGCGTTTATAGATCAAACCACACCAGGCTATAATGCTTAGAGAAAAGTTTATTGATGTGAATTTATTATTCCTAGCACGGATAGAGCCAATCCTCAAGTTATATATGAGCAAAACCTGTCATGCCTTCTGAGATTAATTTGGGCTGCTAGAGAACAGAAAAAAATGAACGAGGACAACAGAATACTTCAAGAAGAAGTTAATTATCTAAGAATGAAGACGGAAGCAAAAAAGAAAGAAGTAGAGAGAATGGAAGAAAAGTATAATTTAATGAAGAATGATTGGATTGAGCAAAATAAGAAACCAAAGCTTGCCGGGATATCCGGGACTTAACAGGACTTCCAAGGGAATGATGGAAAAAATGTGTAAGCTTCATGAGGGGCTGAATGTTTGGAAAGCTAAGGCTTTAGAAGGAGAAGCCAAGGTAGCCATTTATGAACGAGAGCGAAGGCACATAGTGACACTCATCTTCAACTGAGGAGATCTGTAGAAAAAAATAAAAAGAGTCGCCCTTGATGAAGAATGAGAAAGAACATCTCTCTTGTCTCAAGAAGGAAATTCTCGCCATGACTATAGATGAAATAAGGAAAGTATTATAGCAGTAAGAGCATGACATAGATGCTTGGGATCAAGCCTATTAAGCAACGAATGTATGCTGGAAGGATAAATTACGGTGGGCTGAGAATGAAGGTGAAAGATAGATGGTCAATTCCCTTGGTCGACAGTTCTATTTTGATCATCTCATGAAACAGATTCACTCAATGGTCATTCAAGCAAGAAAGATGGTGGAAGAAATCCAAGCCCTGAAGAGTTGGGTTACATTGGGGAGTATGGACCTATTGTACTTGAATTTTTAGAATGAGCTCAGCGACAAAATGATCAAGTTAGAACTTTCCTCGAATGTAACCCTTATATGATCAATAATATGTAATTCGTTAGAAAATTAATGAAAATTAATGAGTTTGAAATCTTTTACTAAAGCAAGTGTTCCTAAAATTGCATTCATATATGGTATAAAATCGCATTCATACATTCATACCATACATACATTCATTGTACATGTATATACAAACATTCATTAGCAAATACAAACTTAATAAAATTTGGAATTTTCCTTTTCAAGGTTTCAACATTGCTAATTCAGAAAGAATGACCAAACAACCACACACCTATTGCTATTATACTCAATCCAAAGCAAGGAAAATGGCTGAAGACCAGTTAGTTAGATTAGAAAGACTAGAAGAAAATCACGGCAGTCTCAAGAGACCATGATTAAAAGATAAGAAGAATTGCAAGCCCAAATCATGAGATTAATGGAGTTGTTCATGGCATGAGAGTTAGTTCTCCAACAACTAGAAGGTACTACTAATATTCCTATTGGGATATCCGAGGGGTTCAGCTTGAAACACCATTAGCGACTGCCAAAAAACCTAAACACTAAACACACAAAATGTACAACAAAATGTTCTTGGAGCTACACCACCTCCAGTCATTGTTGTCAATCCCAATGCTCTATCACAAGGGATAAATGCAAGAGCCGCACTCGCATGACAAGAATCAATAACTCTTACTCTTGATGAAGAAGAAAAACATAAGCAGAAAGGCAAAACCAAAGCGAAAATTGAAAAAAGAAAAACTACGGCTTCTTAAAAGAAGACTTAAGGCCGTAGAAAAAGATGAGCTTTATCCCAATGTAGATGTTGAGGACCTTAGTTTGGTACCAGATTTGGTCCTCTTGCCAAAACTCAAGATGCCCAAGTTCAAGAAATACAAGGCCACCACCTCCCTACAAGCCCACATTAAGTTGTTTGTCCGAAAAATGGTCGGATATTCTCATGATAACAAGCTTCTCATCCATTGCTTTTAAGAAAGTTTGACGGGCTCAGCATTAAACTGGTATAATAGTTTAACTCGTAATCAAATTCAAAGCTACTTTGATTTGGCTAATGCATTTCTCCAACAGTACAAACACATGGCTGAGTGGGTACCTAATAAATTAACTTTTTAGAATATGGAGAAAAAGCCCACAAAATCCTTCAAAGAATATACCTAGAGATGGAGGGATGCAACTTCTCAGATGCAACTTCTATTAACTGAGAAAGAAACAACCATGTTGTTTGAGGGTACTTTACGTCCTCCCTACTATGACAAGTTAGTAGGGAATGCGATTCTAACACATAACTCTTTGGTTTGCAATCCCCATACTTTTTTTATTGAACTCGAATTCATCATGAACTTTCTCAAATGTTTTGGAAATAACCATCGTATGTACTCATTCAGGCATGAAATCTAATGAAAATTTAACTAAGCTAAAATTCAAGTCTAAAGCAAGCGTCCCTGTATGCAGATGAAAAATGCATCAAGAAAAGAAAAAAGAATAGATAAGTTAGTATACGTAAGAAATAATAAATCTAAATAATAATAAAAAAATTTGACAGGGAGAAATAATACAACAAATCATCTAAATAAACATAAATAATCAAATAAAAAGAAATAAGAAAGAGAAAGGTGAATTTATCCCTTCGTGTGTCCCTAATTTTGGTGATTTTTAAAATCGGGCATGGTTTCCATTGGGAGGTCACCAAGGTTCACTGTGTAAGATTTATGATAGGCCTTTAAATTGGTTCTCGAACTGCTCCCCTAGCCCAAAACGAATTAATGAGGTATCTTATCCTTACCCATTGCAGGTTTATATCAAAAAAGGTTTAATTCGAGTGGGAGTATCTTCCATGGCCGTAATGAGACTAACATCTTTGGCAGGTGTAGAAATTTACAGCTGGTAGGCTTTTCACTAGCCAAGACAGAGGCTAACATTTTAGAAGGCAAAGCTACTTCGCCTTCACTTAAAATATTGGCTACCTATGCCCCTTCCAAGGGTCTGAAAGAGAAACTACTGCATATATGTTTAGTGGGTACGAAGGGATAAACAAACCACTCTTGTGAAATATCATTAAAATAAAACCCATGTCCTAAATATCCCTTTCCCAAAAAAAAAAATTAAGGAAACACAAAATCGGAGTAGTACAAAAATAAAAGAAAAATTTTTAGAGATATTGGGAATTATAATTAAATATTTATTGAAACCAAATCAATCAAATTTTATTTAACACATAATTAATTTTAGGCTTGACTCTCTAACTGTTCCTAATGGAGTCGTCAAGCTATCGCAACGTGGCCCAGATATAAATCCTGACTAACCCGACTTAAAATGGCAAATGTATCCATTGTTTCTATATAAATATCTATATAATTTTTTTTTTCTATTTTTAAGGGTCCATATCTTCATTAATATTATTTTTCGTGCCTGGGGGTTGAATTGTCAAGATGAATCGCTCATTTGACTTCTCTAAATAATCGTTACGAAACGACCATTTATTTTGTAGTCGCCATCAATCTTATTTTAGCCAGGTGAGATTAGACACCTACCAGAGTTTATATTTTCGAGGGTTACGAAACTCTTGACAACAAACTCCAAGGTCTACGCTCATACCAGAAATCGCATAAAAGGGTCCGGGAGTTGGTTACAATCACAAGTAAGGATCGACCTTCACGTGATGCCCGATAATCGGTACCCCATTAATCACGTGTTAACTTAAATTTTGATTTTTATTTGGTTCCAATATTTGATATTTAATTATAATTCTCATAATATTTTATTATAGAAATTTATTATTCGAGAAAATTGTATTTTAATGTTTTTGGAAATCGAAATTTCTTCCATACCCTCTGGGAGAACCAAGAGAACGCGAAGATTTTTATTATTCTCTGTCATACCCTGCTGGGGAACCTATGGAAAACGAAAGGTTTTATTTTTACAAATATTAAAAAATCCTGACTTTCATTTTGAAAAAGGGTATCTCGTTATTAAAATAATCCATAAAATCCATCACATATTCTGGTAGAAATCCAACGTATTAATTTAATTATGAGACATTGCCTCGTTTATAAAAATAATTTTATTATAAAAAATATAAACTCTATGACCTAGAAATGACCTAATTTTTTGAACATATTCTTAATGTGTACTTTCGACGTGAAAGCATCCTAGTACTTATATAGGATATGGTTCTAATATAAAATTACAAAAATACCCTTGGGGTATTCTATCAACATAAAAGATCCCGACAACCCCTAGACGACTAAAAAATGTTTGAAAAAGGGTGAATCTATCCTAAATATGCACTTTCTACCTAAAAGCATCCTAATGCATATCTAAGACTAGACTCGAAGAAAAATTACGAAAATATCCTTAGAGTATACCTTTGACATGAAAGTATCTCGGTAACCCTAATGGACCTTAAAATGATCTAGGAAGGCTAAACCAATTCTAAAATACTCACCTTTGGCGTAAAAGCATCCCAATAAGCAAAATTACCAAAATGCCCCTATGATATACATTCGACGTGAAAGTACCCTGATAACCCTAATGGACCCTAAAATGACCTTAAGAGGCTAAGAGAATCCTAAACATTCACCTTTGGCATAAAAGCATCTCAGTTATTGTCTAAGACTTGATTTTAGGAAAGTTACCAAAATGCCCCTAAGGTGTACTTTTGACGCGAAAGTATCCCAACGACCCCAAAAGACAAGAAAAAGATCATATAAAGGCGAACCTATCCTAAATGTACATCTTTGGCATAAAAGCATCCCGATGACTACCTAGGACTCGACTCAAGGGAAAATAACCAAAATACCCTTGGGGTGTACCTTCGACGTGAAAGTATCTCGATAACCTTAAAAGACATGAAAAGGATCATAGAAAGGCAAACCTATCCTAAATGTACGTCTTTGGCATAAAAGCATCCTGATAACTACCTAGGACTCGATTTGAGAAAAATTACCAAAATGCCCTTAGGGGTGTACTTTCAATATAAAAGTATCCCGATAACCCTAAAGGACATGAAAATATTATAAAAAGGTGAAGATATCCTAAATGTACATCTTTGGTGTAAAAGCATCCTGATTACTACTAAGGACTTGACTTGAGGGAAATTACCAAAATGCCTTTGGGGTGTACTTTCGACGTAAAAGTATCCCAATAACCCTAAAAGACTCAAAAATGATCATAGAAAGGTGAACCTACCCTAAATATGCATCTTTGGCATAAAAGCATCCTCATGACTGCCTAACAATCGGTTCTAAAAACATTACCAAAATGCCCCCATGGTGTAACTTCAACATGAAAGTATCCTGGTAATCCTAAAGGACATGAAAGGATAATCGAGGATGATTTTTACTCTAAATGGGTAATCTAGATGACAAAAATGACCTAAAGTACAAAAATTACTAATGGGTCCCTAAATTTTCCTAGATTAAATAGTAGTCCTAAATTAACTAAAATGCTAAAAATATTATTTTGGCCCAAAATACCCTAAATGGGTAATTTATGTTTTTAAAGTAACCTACAATGCAAAAATGCCATTAAGTCCCTAACTTTTTAAAAATTACATTTTGTATCCTAATGGAGAACCGAAAGAATACGAAAGATTTTAGTATTTTTAGCACCCACCGGAGGACCAATGGAATGCTAAAAATATTTAAAATAATCTAAGTTGATGATTTCATGCTAGAGATGACCATTTTGACCTAAAATGCTAGATTTCCCTAATGGTCTCTAAACTTTTCTAGAATTGCAAATTGTCCCTAAATGATTTAAAAGGCATAACACACACATCAAAACACATCAAAAATACATGAGAAATTCACCTAAGGACTCTAGGACATTCGACCAAGCACCCATGGCCTCAAAAAAAATTATGATATTTGCAGCCAAATCCCTAATTTTTTTTAAATTGTTAAATGCCCCCAAAATGCCTAAAAATTGAAAATTTCTATTTTCTAGTCACTACCTAATTGACTTAATCATGTAGATACCTTTAAATAAATTTAGAGAATTTTAAAAAGATTATAAAATGGTTCTTAAGCATTTGACCAAATAAGAAATATCCTTAAATAGCATAAAAAATGAAAATTTACAATTTTGACCCCTGTAAGTTTCAACCAAGCTAGGAAACACCCATAAATGGGTTTGAAAAAAATGGAAAAATTGTGAAAATGCTGCCATGAACCAAAACAGCTCCTAAGAGGCCTAAAAAATTAAAAAAAAAATAACCTCCAAAATTTTAACTATTTAACAAGATGACCCTAAAAATTCACTTTCCATGAAATTAGACCTAAATGCATGTTAAGATCATCCTAGAATATTACCAAGCTTAAATAAAAATAAAATCACAAAAATAAATATGCAAAAAGTATTTAACATTATATTATCATATAAACTTCAAGAAAAGATTAACATAACCACACCTATACAACAAAATCAAAATCACAACAACAACAAAAATATATGTAAAAAAGAATCAAGGCACAACTAATAAAAAGAAAACAAAGAATAACAACAAATATACCGAAAATAGATCATTGTCAACATGTTTAGCCTTTCAACATGGATGAAATCCATGAGCTTTAAAATATCTTTTGACTTACAAAAATGAAGAAAAATGATGGAAATAATAAAAAATTACAAGATTTCTACATGAAGCTACCTTGAAAGGCTTGAAAACCTAAAAATTCATGAGAAATTTTAAGAAAAATGGCTAAATTTTGTCATGGAAATCCTTAGCAATTTAGGAGAAGTTGTCCCATGGTTTTTCAAGGTGGGAGGGACGGCAAGAAGTCTTCTTTTTTCCTTCTTGGCTGTTGGCCTTTTATCTTCTTTTTTTTTTTTATGTTAACTTGTTAGGTTAGAAAATAATAAATGTTGTGTCATAAGCCCATACCCTTGTCATTTTAGAGTGACGTCATGCATGACATAATTGATTTCTAAAGATATTTTGAGTGATATTTGTATATAATATGTAAAATTATACCATAAAAATTAATTAAGAAGATTAAAATATAAAAATTAAAAATTATGTTTTTTAAATAAAATTTCAAAATGATCAATTTAATTCAATCTAATATTGAAGATAATTTTTTATGTATGAAACAAAAGGAAGAAAAAAAATTTTGAAATAACAAACTCGTAAAATTTTACAAGAAAAACCCTTACCAGAAAAAAATTGTTATATGTAAAAAAATATAAAACTCATAAAATAAATTGATTTTTTAAAAACTGAATTAATGGGGATTAAAAATAATATTTAAAGAATTTTAAAAATTATGAACTCGAAAAATCCTACTAAAAGAATTTATGGAGTAGAAACTCAGTATTTTGGTAATAGAAAAAATTCTAAAACTCATAAAATAAATAAAAAATTTTAAAACTAATTTAATATAAATAAAAGAATAATATTTTAAAAATTTTAAAAATTATAAACTGAGAAAAATTCTCCCAAAAAATTTACTAAGTAGAAAATTTTATATTTTTTGAAACGGAAGAAATTATGGAAGAAAATGTAAAACTCATAAAATAAAATGAATTTTAAAAATTAATTTAATATGAATCAAACAATTATATTTAAAAAATTTTTAAAATTATCTACCGAAAAATTTAAGGGTAGAAAACTCCGTATCTCAGAAAAATTTTAAAACTTATAAAATAAATTGAATTTTTTAAAACTGATTTACTATAAATTAAATAATAATACTTAAAGAAATTTAAAAATTATACACTTGAGAAAATCTCATCGAAAAATTTTACGGAGTATAAAACCCGTATCTCAGTAAAAAAAAATTTTTAAAACTCATAAAATAAATTAAATTTTTTAAAATTGATTTAATATGAATTAAATAATAATATTTAAAAAATTTTAAAAATTATAAACTAAGAAAGATCTTCCTAAAAAATTATGGAGTAAAAAAAACTTTGTATTTCGAAAATAAAAGAATTTCAAAAGAAAAATGAAAAACTGATAAAAATAAAAGGAATTTTCCTAAGTTGATTTAATATGAATTAAATGATAATATTTGAAGAATTTTAAAAATTATAAACTAAGAAAAATCTTCTTAAAAAAAATTTACTGATTAAAAAATTCTGTATTTTGAAAACGGGAAGAAAACATAAAACTTTTAAAATAAAATGAATTTTAAAAAAAACTCATTTAATTATAATTAAATGCAAAATTTTAAAGAATTTTGAAGTTGAAAACTTGAGAAAATGTCACCATAAAATTTTACAAGTAAAAGAAAGGTGGTATTTTAGAACTGAGAAAATTTCAAAGAATCCATTAAAATTTATATAAAAATAAATTAAATAAAAACTATTATCTAAAATACTAATATACAAAATGGAAAAGATGAGAATCCAGAATCCAAAACAACTTTATCAGGAAAAATTTTACGATTATAAAACTCATAATATTATAAAAAATTTAAAATTAGTCACAAAAATGGAGAACCTGACTCTTTATGGTATAAAATGCCAATATGAAATTTTGTTTGAATATTTTTTATTTTTTGAAGCACGTATCAGCACAAATACCATACAAGTATCTGTATAATTATACGACAGTCAACTTCCAAGTTTAATGAAAAATTCTCTAAAAATTCCTAAAAATGGTAAATTTGATCGCGATATCATTCGCAAAAACGAATTCTCAAAATTTTGACAAGAAAAGATAAAAAAATGATTTTTTCTTAAATATTCGTTTTATATATCCGAAATTAGAGATCGAAGTGTGATTTTTTTTATCACGTGAACTTGCGGTCATTTAACTATGAACAAAAAGGTTTTGAGAATGTCTGATTGATCTGAAAAAGATCATTCCCAATGAGGGTTGCCACTAAGTCCTCAATCTCGGATGTTCAAGATTATTAAAAAACAAAAAAAAAAGATTCGGACGAAATCCAGCATCTACAAACATAGCTCAGATACGAATCCTGACCTGCCCAACCTAAAGTAGTGAATGTACCCCTTATTCTTATATGTGTCTACATTTCATTATTTTCATCTATTTTAGGGGCCCATATCATTATTGTTTTATTACTTTATTTCTTCATATCTAGGGATTGAGTTGCTGAGATGAATCACTCACTTGACTTAACTCTAAATAGTCGTTATGAAATAACCATTTATGTTGGACTCGCCACTAATCTATTTAGCTATGTGAGATTGGTCTCCTATCAAAGCTTATATGTTTGAGGGTTATGAAACCCCCCAAAAACAACCTGAGGTCCATGTTGATACCAGAGATCATGTGAAAGGATCCTTGAGTTGGTTATAATCATGAGTAATGATCGACCTTCTCATTATGCCCGAAAATCAGTACCTTATAATCATATGTTAATTTAAATTTTGATTTTTGCTTGTTTTCAATATTTAATATTCAATCATAATTCCCATACATAATATTTTGTTAAACAAATTTATTATTTTGAGAAAATCAGGTTTTTAATATTTTTGAAAATCAAAATATCTTTCGCACCCTTCCAGAGAACTAGGAGAACACGAAAGTTTTTATCATTCTCTTCTTACCCTGTTAGAGAGACGATGGGATATGAAATGTTTTAAAAAGCGGTGGAATACAAAAGGTTTTGTTTTTACAAAAATTAAAAACTCTTGACTTTCCTCGTTATTAAAATAATCCATAAAATCAATCTCACATACTGGGAGAAATTTTTTGTGTTATTTTAACTTGAAGACATTGTCTTAAATTTTTTTAAAAAAATATATTCGATTTTATTAAAAATATTAACCTTATGACTCGAAAATGGTCTAATATGACAAATTATTCCTAATGTGTACTTTCGAAATGAAAGCATCTCAGTAATCATGAAGGACTTGGTTCTAATACAAAATTACGATAATGCCCTCAGGGTTTACCTTTCAAATGAAAGTATCATGGTAATCCTAAGAACTCTAAAATGATTATGAAATGATAAACCTATCCTAACTATACATTTCTGGCGTAAAGCATCCCGGTTACTATCTAGGACTTGGTTTTAAGAGAAATTACAAAAAGTCCCAAAAGTATACCTTCGACATGAAAGTATTCTGGGATCATAATGGACACGAGGATGATAAGAAATGATGAACCTATCCTAAATATACACTTTTGGCATAAAAGTATTATGGCGACTTCTTAGGACTTAGTTTTAGGGAAAATTATCAAAATGCCTTTAGGTATACCTTTAACATAAAAGTATCTCAGTACCCTGATGGACACTAATTTGATGATAAATGATGAACCTATACTAAACAGGGAAATTAAATACCAAAATTGGCTTAAAATGTAAAAATTACCTAAACTTTTTAAAATTTCATTTCGTACCCTAACAGAATACCGAAAGGATATGAAATTTTTTTAATAATTTCTACACCTTTACAGAAGACCATAGAAATGTGAGAAATATTTGATCATTACAAAAAAAAAAAAAAAACCATTTTGCCTTTAAAATGCAGAGATTTGCTATATGGTCTTTAAACTTTTCTAATTTTGTAATTTGATCCCTACATGAAAAAACACCACCAAAAATTGTCGAACATATGAAAATAAACATGTAAAACACAGCAAACATTCTCATGAAGATTCGGCCAAACACCTTGGCCTTGAAACAAAATTTTTCACTTTTTTGCGAACTAGTTTTTAATTTTGCAATTTGGTCTCTGCATGGAAAAACACCACAAAACATCATCAAACATATGAAAATTAGCATGTAAATCACAGAAAGCATAGTTATGAAGATTCGGCCAAGCGATTTTAGAGATAAAAGAAAATTTTTCATTTTTTGCAAACTAGTCCTTAAACTTTGTAAAATTACATATTAGCCTTTAAAATGTAAAAAAAAAAAAATAGCATAAAATATGTTTGAAAATGCCTAAAACACTCCTTCCATGGTGCTAAGGAGTTTCAACCAAGCAAGGATGATATATAAAACATTTGAATACAATTTAATCCCTAGATTTCCTTATATTGCAAAACAACTAAAAAAAACATAAAATCAACACAAAAATAAGCATGAATCATTATAAAAAATTCCTATTAAATTCGGCCAAGGTGAAAAACAAACTTTCATTAATATTTTGCAACAAAATATCATGAAAATAACCATGAATAAATATCATTAAACTTAAATACAAAAATAAAATCATAAAAAATAAATATATAAATATATAAATCAACATACTAACATGACAATATTAAGAAAAACAATCTAAATATAAACATATATTTAGCCTTTCAACATGGATGAAAATTCATGAGCTTTAACATGATTTTGACTCACAAAAATGAATCAATGTATAAGATGAACAAAAATCATGGATTCATAAGTGTATATACATTTAAAATGCTTGAAATTTAAAAGAAATTAATGTTTTTATGTGTTTTATTTTTGTTGGAAGCATAAAGCTCCACTTGAAAATATCTTTTCCCTTTTTATAAGGGAAGGATCGACCAAGGGCTGAAATAAACAGCCTTTGGCTGAAAATGTTCTAGGAATTTCTTTGAATTTTTCTTTTTTTATTGATTTTTTATTTTGTAATTATTTCTTTTTAACTTGATTTGATTTGATTTGAATTAATTCAATTTGTTATTTAGTGGCTTGTGTCATCCATGACATCATCCATTTTTAGAAAATTTTAGGACATATTTATATAATATGTAAAAGTATACGATAAAAATTAATTCAAAAGATTAAATTGTAAATATTAAAAACTATGTATTTTAAATAAATTTTCATATGATCAATTTAAGTTGTTCTAATAACAAAAAAAAATTAATTTTCAAGGAAAAATCATTAAAATGCCGAAATTAGTAAAATTTTATGAAAAGAACCCTTACGAGAAAAACTTTTTACATGTAAAAAATGCAAAACTCATAAAATAAATTACATTTTCTAAAATTGATTTAATATGAATTAAATATAATATTAGAAGAATTCTAAAAATTATAAACTCAAAAAAATATTATCAAAAAATTTACAAAGTTGAAAACTCCTTATCTTGAAAATAAGAAAATTCTAAAAAAAGTGTAAAACTCATAAAATAAAATGAATTTTTAAAAATGTTATACCTCCACGTATGGCAATCGTCAAACGATCACCGGTCAACTGTTCCTCCGCGCGCGGGCCATCGCCAAGCAGTATCATAAAGCCGATCGCCCAACAGCACCTGACAGTGATGTGACCTCTCTGACAATGACTTAAATGCAGAGTTGACATCTATTGAATGGCGGCTGACTGATGGAGCCGACCACTAGGCACCATAGCCTGACACCTAGCTCGGCACTGGTCATATCACTATCAAATCACTTGTCACAATGTCTCCAAACAACTTCTATAAAAGGGGGCAAGCAAGCCCAAAGGTGAAGATTCGACTCCCAAACACATATACACCATTATACAAAGCACCATTTTGACTTAACCATTGGAGAGGGCTCCCGGAACAGAAACTCCAGTATCCTCCTAACTTTCTCTGTATTGCAGGGTCCTGCCCGGCTTCTGGTACCCGTGAGGAAAGCATCAACAAAAAACAAATTTAATATGAATTAAATAATAATATTTGAAAAATTTTAAAAATCATAAACTAAAAAAAATCATACAGAAAAAATTTACGGAGTAGAAAACTCCATATCTTGTAAACAAGAAAATTCTGAAAAAATGCAAAACTCATAAAATAAAATAAATTTTGAAAAACTGATTTAATATGAATTAAATAATAATATTTGAAGAATTTTAAAAATTATAAACTCAAAAAAATCCTACCAGAAATAGGAAAATTTGAAAAAAATGCAAAACTCATAAAATAAAATGAATTTTGAAAAACTAATTTTATAATGGGTAAATGAAAATATTTAAAGAATTTTTGAGTTCAAAACTCAAGAAAATTTCACCTAAAATTTTATAAATAAAGGAAAGCTCATATTTTACAACAAGAAAAATTTCAATACAACATATTATTCAAAATATTAATTTATAAAATAGTAAAAATGAGAATTCGAAATCCAAAACAAGTCTTTACCAAAAAAATTCGCAAGCCAAATGCTCGTGATATAGTGAGAAATTTAACAATAATTGACAAAATTGCCAACTTGATACCTTATGATAAAAAATGCTAATACAAATTTTTCCTTGAATATTTTTTATTTTTTGGAGTGCATATTGACATGAATTTTTCCTTGTAAATATCTGGTTCATCTGAAAAAGATCATTTCCAATGTGGGTAGCCATTAAGTTCTCAATCTCGGATATTTAAGATCATCGAAAAAAGGACTCGGATGAAATTAATTGTCTACAATAGGTAAATCTAATAATTATAGGCACGATATGAAAAATACTTAAAATATAAAATAAGAAAGAACATGGATATGATATAAATGAATGAATGTATTAAAACCTTAAATAAGATTATGATATATAAAAATAATATCAATATGATAGGAATAAATAAATTGATAATCTAATCACGAGTGTTTTTAAAGAGATCAAATTGTACTATTAATCTCCGTATTATAGTCAACAAGTGAATTTAATCCTTATACCTTAGTTTGATAATATACTTTCATTAGTTTTTAAATGATTCAAGTCCAAAAGATGAACTCGTTATATAACCAGTACTATAACTGATGTGTCATTTGACTTTATGACGTGGATGTTAATTCTTTTGACTTTATTTTTTTATAAATTTTAATTTATCTGTTGATGACATGAAATTTTATAATTTTATTTGTAAAAAGTGAATCTTTTTAACCATATGTAATACATAAAATAATTTTAATAACTAAATAATAATAATAATAAAACTCAATTTTAATTTTGATTAATTGTTAAAACTTTTGTGTTATTTTTCTTCACATTCGAACCAAACAATTGAAGTAAGAGCGAAAAATTCCCAAATCAAAGACCTAACTATAATCTGATTTGTTTATATTATATAAAAGATTGTATAGATATATAATAATGAGCAGAAATTTTATTGCCCTTCAAATAAAAATCAATGAACAAGATTACAAAATCACAAACTTTGAATTGATATTGGTTTTGAGATAACAAAATTTAAGCTTAATTAATTTTTGCTTAAATATGTTCAATTTAGTATTTTTCTATGAATTAATTTGTAAATACTTTAAAAAATTCAAAAATGTTTTCGACTCTTTAGCTTTTATCACAATTGTGTATTCTTAATGCATATTTGTATGTTATGATCTTTTTAAAGCCAAGGAAAATACTCTTTATAAGGTTTTAAAAGTAAGTATCGATACTAGTCCTTGACAATACCTAGTGTTTTTTGAAAACCCAAAATGTATACAATAGCCAAATAAAATTGTATGCAAAATTTTAAGAATTTAAAATTTTTGGATAAAATTGTGGATAATTTTATACAATAACCGAATAAAATTATATGTATTTGTTTTATAATTTAGTTTGGTTACAGTAACTTAATTAAATTTGCTTTGCCAAATTTATTGGATTTAATAAATCTGAAATTATTTATATTAGATATAAGAAATAATATTATGCTACCTAATTGACAAAAAAAAAAACATTTGAAGATAGTTTTTATATTTTTAGTAATTTTAGTTAGAATATCGCTTTTTTTCTAATTTAAATTATGAGAATAAAAGAAATGTATAAGCCTAACTTCTTAAAATTCTTTAAAATTTAGAAAGATTTTAATAATTGAATAAGTTTATTTGTAACTAAAAATTAAAAATTATTTTGATTTAAAAAATAATTTTTCAGATGTATACCTTATTAGATATAACACATATGATTACTCAAATTAGAAATTTGCTTTTTCTTTTTATTTATTGCTATTTTTTGAAAATATTTTTAAAGGTACGTACTAAATAAAATAAGTATTTATCAAATGGGTTTATTTCTTTTATTTGATCCCTTATAAATACATTTTAGAAATGAAATTCAATGCTACTCTATACTGGAGGAGCTCGTATGATAATCCTCCCACTTCCATTAAACAAATAAATTTTTCTATTGTCCTATAGTATAAGGATTGCCAATAGATTTTTATTGACAATCATTTTAGTATAGTGAAAGAAATATTTTAATCTTTATAGTTATTAAATTTAGCATTTTAATACTTTTACTTTGAAAAGTGTAGTAAATAAGAAAAATAATTAACGGTGCTAAAAACCTATTTAAATATTAATAAAATACTAATGTGTCATATAATGTAGAATTTTAAATTTTTATATAGAAATATGTGTGGGTTGTGGGTCGAGTTTGGGTTTTTCTTTTATATAAAATTTTAAATTTCATATCATATAACAAATCAACATTTTATCAGCATTTAAACAGTTTTTTTAGCACCACTGACCTTTTTTATTTGCTATAGTTTTTAAAGTAAAGTGATTAAAATACTAACTTTAATAGTATAAAAACTAAAATGCTTCTCTCGTTATGTAGAGGAACTGCCAATGAACTTTTGTAGTCTTTTAAACAACCTCAAACAATTGGTATAAACTATAAAGAAAGTTGCAGCTAGAAAGAATTAACTTCAACTTTGAAATTTATTTATTAAGCGAGTCAGGTTTAATTATAATATTAACATTATATATAGTTGTCTAAAATAGGCTTGAAATATCGAACTCAAATTTTATTTAAGTTCATTCATACTTGTAAATAACTAGTTTAGGCTTATTTAAATCTATCCATATTATATATATATATATATATATATTTTAAATTTTTTTAAAAATATATTTTTGATATTTAGTAATTTAATTTTTTATTAAACTTTAAAATATAGATAAAATATTTTTAATGTCGAAACTAAAATGTTATATATATAGATATACTTATATGATATAAATTACATAATATATAAATATAAAAAAATTATATTATATAATAAAAAAAGGGTCAAGTAGGGCTGGTCTCGAGCCTTGAATGTCAGAGCCAAGACCTAGCCCATTTTTTAAACAAGTTTATTTTTTTACCTAAACTTATTTTTCAAACATAATATTTCAGTGTAAATCCTTTTACATATTAGACAAACTTTCGAGATTTAGACATTAGCCTAACCTTTAAATAGGTCTAAACCCAACTACACATTTTTATTTATCCATTATTTACCATAGTGTTGGACTTGATAATTCGTATATTTATGTTATGTTTTATGTTACTTTTTTAATATTATAATTATATTTAAGATAAATATTTATAAAAATTTTGATTCGTTAATAATTCATGTATTCATATTATATTTATGTTTTTTTATATAGATTATGATTTAATTATCGTTGCATATCTTATAATCACGTCGTATTTTAAATCGTCCATTCTCCTAGGTGCATCTTTTTTTTTTTTTTTACTTAAATTAAATACTATTTCTGAGCAAATTATTTTTAGTAAAAAAAGAGAGTTTTGACAAAGTTAAAAGCAATGTTCAAGAAGGTGAAGGAGAAAAACAATGACGGATAAGTTGTAGCAAATAGAAATATAAGGCTACAGAGGTTTGCAAATATTAGATCCAGCAATATTTGATATAATATAATTACACAACACGAACACGATCTGAGAAAAATTACTAAAACGCAACGTCAGAAAATAACAAGAACACAACACAAACAGGAAGCCAATATAGTTTCAACTCTAATCTCATAAAAAACAATTGAAGACTCAGATCCGTAAATTATTTACTTATTTGAATGAGAGATAAATGCAATTTCTTCCATTAAAGACTAAGGGGTGTTGAAAGCCAGAATATTCAACTAATGAAATGCAAAAAATAATACACCTGCCAGCCAGCCTGCAGATGGCACCAATTGTGAAGTACCTAAAGAAAGTTCCTTAAAAAAAGGGGAATGGCTAAGCAAACTAGAATACAGCTCTGGTGCAGCTAGTGTAAACTTATTACCTTAAATAGTTCTCAGTAAAATTAAAGACGTGGAAGCCAACAGTAACAAATGAATGGAACTGAAAAGATATTCCTGGTCATTCTAGTAAATGCAGAAAGCAGAGGATAATAGTTGGTTCCGTAGCTGAAACCGGCTTTCGATAGGCTCAGGTTCTCTTGTTGGGTTCAAAAACATACTTAATCAGTGATTCCTTGATTGATAGCAACTCAGGGAACTCATTCTTCAACTTGGATGCATCCAGCTCGTTATTGCTTCGAGGGGCGACTATCACCTTGGCTTGTTCTTCCAATGTGAAGTTCACCCACTGAAACTTGGGGTCGATATAAGCCTTGTACATCTCCAGGATCTCATTGTGGCTAACAACCCCGGGGTTGGTAAAGTTCCATACACCCACCAAGTTCCTCTTTGCCATCTCGATAGAAATCGGTAGAAGTTCATCCAAGATAGTCATGCTGTTGGGAATATTGACCACCTTGCTGTAGCGCGAAATCTTGGTGATGAAGTTGCGAGGGTTATTTAGGTCAGCTGAGATCGGCATTCGAACTCTGAGGGTGCAGACATTATCATATTCTTTCAACAGCTCTTCAACCTAGAAGAGATGCAGGAAATTTATGAGCACTTGAGATATAAGCTAACAGGCAAAATGTGAACTGGATTAAAGATGTCGAATGTCCTTACCATAGCCTTGGTTTTTGAATAGAAGGAACCAATGAAATTCGGTTTGTCTTCCTCTTTAAAGCCAATGCCAGAGCCCTCAGGATGTTTAGCATCATACTCAAATATACACCCAGTAGCGAAATTCATCATCAGAAGCCCAGACTCTCGGCAAACATCAGCCAAGGTCAAGGTTCCAGCCACATTGGTGCGAATTGTTTCCGTTTTGTGAGATTCACACCAATCAACATTGGGTCTACCGGTCACACCAGCAGCATTAAAAACATGGGTTGGCTTTATATTTTGAATATCTGCCACAAGTGATGAACGATCTTCCAAACGTCCTCTTCCATATTCAAAGGGAATACCTTGTTTCTCACATAACTGACCAAGTAGACCTCCTATCCAGCCAGTCCTGCCATAGATCAAGAACTTCAGGGCTGGTTTTAGGGGAGAGCCGCTACCTTTGGCGGTTGGAACTACCATTCGGGTAGTATTAGGACCACTCGTATATGATGTACCTTTTCCCTCTTCAGAATCGAAGTGTCTACCACCAGGCATCATAAGCATTCTTGGGTGTGGAAGCAGTGCGCCGGACACATCGCCCCACCAATCTGGATTTTGGGTGTACCATTCTATTGTCTTCTTCAACCCCTCTTCCCATACAGTTCGCTCAGACCATCCCAAGTTCTTCAATTTCTCATCATCAAGAAAATACCTCTGGTCATTGAATGGTCTGTTCTCGACAAACTGGATACTTGTCTCAGGATCCATCGAGAAAAGTTTGCAGATATCTTTGGCTACATCAATCACTCCCCTTTCCCTCTTTGTTCCAATATTATAAACATGGCCAACTTCACCCTTGTGAAGAATGACTTCAAATGCCTCGGCCACATCCTCACAGTATAAATAACTCCTCACATTAGAACCATCCCCATGAATTGGAAGAGTCTTCCCCCTCATTGCTAAGAGGATAAACTTTGGAATTAATTTTTCAGGGAACTGGTTGGGCCCGTAAACATTGTTTCCACGGGTTGTAATCACAGGTAACCCATATGACCTACCGTATGCCATTACAAGCATTTCCGCACCAGCTTTCGTTGCAGAGTATGGATTTGTTGGGAGAAGTTGGGATGCCTCATGGTTTCCTACAAGAGCATCCTCATCTGTCTCCCCATAAACCTCATCCGTGCTCACATGGATGAACCTCCTGATCTGGCCTGTGACTTTGCAGGCTTCAAGTAAGACATGCGTGCCATAGATATTGTTCTTGGTAAACTCAAAGCTGTTCCCAAATGAGTTATCGACATGAGTTTGGGCTGCAAAATGCATTATTGTGTCGATAGACTCAGTGATGAGGAGGTAGTTAACAAGATCAGCACTCCCAATGTCTCCCTTCACGAACTTAAAGTTCAGAGACGACTTGGAGGGAAGGAGGTTTTTTAGGTTCGAGCAGTAATCAAGCTTGTCAAGTACAACAATCTTGTAGCCAGGGTAGTTCCGAACAAGCCGATTAGCCACATGAGATGCAATAAACCCAGCAGCCCCAGTTATAAGGATGTTCTTGGGGGTATAAGTAGCCATATTGAAAACCAATTCTACAAAAAAAAGAAATCCAAAGCTTAATTTCAGTATGGCAAAAGTACAAATCAGCACTAAATTGCATAAACAAAGACATGAAAAGTAAACATAGAATCTATTAACAAACCTTAAATAAGCATGCAAGAAATCGAAAACCACATAAGACAAACACACAATAAAGCACCGACAGGCTGAGTCACCAAAATTCCACCTTAATAGAAGATTCCACCAGATCTAATTCTATATATATATATATATATATATATATATATATATATATAAGTAAGAAGAATAAAAGATACCTTAAAAACAGATCTTCCAGCAACATAAGTGGATCATGCCATCAATTGCAATAAAATCACATCATCTCACTATTTTGCTGTTGTTGTTTTTTTTTTTAAAAAAAAAAAAATTGTTTTGGTTCATCAAATTATACTTGAATTTATCTTAGCATTTATTCCAGAACCTCATTTTCCATAGAAATTGAACAATAAACTATCCAAAGCTTCCATTTTTCTTTTCATCAAGTCAATGTTTGCAATCAGAGTTCAACGAACAAAGAAAAAATCATCCATAAATTTACGATTTATCAACAGCATCCGCCTTAATTACCGGATCCGACGTAAATTAAAAAAAAAAATTACAAGAAAGGCAGATCATTTCCCAATTCATCATACAATAATAGAAAGAGAATCAGATCCAGTTAATAAGAAAATAAATGTAGCCAAGGCGAAAGCTTACAAAGCAACCAAAGCTAAGAAATTTTCTCACATTTAACAGCAGATCTAAGAAAATTAAGAAATACCCAGATCATAAAATGGCCTCAACTAATTAAAAAAATTCAAAGAAATCTTTGATCAAATTTGACACAGGAAAAAAAAAAAAAAAGAGAAAACCTTGACTTACAAGATGAAGAGAAGAAAATCACTAAAAATCCAGATAGAGAAACAGACGCACAAATTCTAGAGAGAAAGAAAATGTTATGAAAGAGACACAAGTAATAATTTCAGAAAGGGAGAAGCTTTGAGGGAGAGTGAAATTATGGAGACTTCATGGATTTATAAATATAGCTTCTGTAAATAATGGACACAGAGACAGTTAAGGGGAGCCATGAAATTATTTCAGAATAACGTAAATGCTCTTATTGGGTGATACAATTACTAGTTTAATGTTTCTTCCTGTCGTGTCGTGAGAACAATAAGGGTAAGGGTTTGTTAGGGAATAACAAAGAATGTCGGACAAAAATGTTCACCATGTTAGCTGAACCCGATGATGACCTTATTTTTTTAGCTTAGGATTTGGACCGTTATAGACGTTAGTACTTAAATTTTTTATTTATTAAATATTATTTTTTTAATAATAATATAAATTAATTAAATTAATTTTTATATTTATTTATAGTAATCTTATGATAATATAAGTTTTTAAAAATTAAATATTAACTCAGATAATATATATATATATATATGAAATGTTTATAAGTAAAGTTAGATTATAGCTTAAAATTTTTTTGCCTAAGTTTGAATTGGGTTCAGCTCAAAGTTATTATTTATAAATAATAAAAAAATTAAAATTTTATTATTTTATATTTATATAATTAAATTTAAATAAAAATATTTTTAATTAGTAAATAGTAATTCAAATGAATTGAGCTAACCCGAGCTGAGGAAAGTTATGTTAAACAAGTCTATGTACAAGTTACTTATATAATATTAATATTAAAAGTTGTGAATTCAAAATTTAGATGCGTGATGTCTTCTTTAAATAAGCTAAATAAATATAGATTAAAAGAATGGCAGATTTGAAACTTTAAAAAAATATGTATAAGTTTTTATTAGGTGATTATAATTAATATTAGAGCTACTAACCAATATGACGTTGACATGTATTAATTGCTTACTTAATTAGATGATTATTGAAAAAGTTTAATTTTAAATTTCATTTTAATAATTTTTTTATTATTTTTAAATATATTGTAGGAGTTAAGTGATTTTTTTGGATCTTGTAATTCGTATATTTATGTTATCTTCATGTATTTTATCGTATTATTATCATATTGAGGGTATTTTATATTTATATAAATTTTGATACATAAATAATTCGTAATATATAATTTTTGAAAATATATTCGATCATATTATGTCGTATTTTAATTATTGATATATTATATCTTTGTAATCATGTTTAAAATTATTAAGTTTAATTTTTTAAAAAAAAATTACTATGGTTTTGCTTTTCTTTAACCAAAGATTTTTTTTGTTGCCTTTAAATTGTATTTAGCTCTATTTGGTAAATTATTTGAATGAACAAAAACTGGAAAAATATCTCTCTTGAAGAAATTTTCTTCTTATTTTGACTAATCAATATTTATTTAAAATTACGTATAAAGATTACGTAAGGTTGACAGTTAAGATCCAGACATGCTACTAATATTTTATCAAATTACAACTTAAATTATATTTTTATAAAAAATTGTGACTTATTTACTTTAGCATTATGTTAATGCGCAGTTCATATGAAAAGAAGACCCGATAATAGGGTTGAGAAACTAAACTATAAAATCGAAAATTGATTCGAATCTTAGTGTTAGATTCGATTCGGTTTTTATTTAGTTTGAAGTAATTCAATTTTGTTTTTGATTCAAAAATTAAAAAACTGCGATGATTCAAATCGAGCTAAACTTTAATTTTATTTTGATTTTTAATTTTTATAAAATAAAAATAAATATTTTATTTTTAAATTAGTGAAAAAATTTTTAAAATACTATAAAAACATATATTTTTTAAATTTTAAAAATTGATGAATTAAATCTCTCCAAATTAGTAGAATTCAATTTGGATCGATTTGATTTTTTATGGTATTTGACTCATTTTTTAAAGCTTATAGTACTATACATTAATTGTAAATTTTTTTTCAAAACTAATTCAAATCAATTTGTTGTTGCCCTACTCGATGAATATGTTACTAATTAAAAAAATGGAAAAAAAACATTTTCAAACTAGGCATGCAACGGAGACTCAGTAGTAGGGGTCTGCAAGATCTCCGGTAACCAAATTAATCGCTCGAAATTGACTTAGTTTAGTTTATTTGGGTCAATTTCTTTCGGTTTTAGTTACCCAAGTAAGGGTTGATTGGTTAAAATCGATCAGTTTATGATTTTAATTTTTTAAATCGAACTAACCGATTAAACCGATCTTTGTTTGAGTAAATTACATCTAGACCCTAAACCCAAATACCTAAGAACCTATAAGCTGACAAGTCCATTAAAATATCCCAAAACCCAATATTTTTAGCCCACTAAAACAAATAAACTAATTACCTATCGAAACTAAGGTAGTTAGTACCGTACCGGTGGGCATACCGTTTTTATTCTAGTACAGGTATATATCGATACCAGTGTGTTTCGGTGCACCGTTTCAAGTTTATCAGAGTTTGAATATTTTTAATTTATATATATGACATATATTTTTAAATATGAAATAAATGAGATTAAAAAATATATATATTAAATATTCATCAATTATATATAATGTTCTATAAAACAACTTCATCAAATATAAAAAAATTAATATCAGTTAAGTAGTAAAGTTAAAATTTTTTAATAATCATTAAATTTATGAGTAATTATATCTAATATTCATCAAATTTATGAGTAATTATGTATAATATTCATTAGATTTAAGATTAATGTTGGTTTAACTTTTTTTTTACAAGCTTATATTATGTACTAGTCGGTACAGCTATTTTCGGTCAGTACCACCGAAACAGGTCAGTACCTATCAGTATGACCGGTGCAGACTGAAACGGAACCAACTATCTCTGGTACCGTTATATGTCAAAACCGATACAATCGATACCGGTACGGTACCGACAACACTGGTCAAAACACATGAACTCTAATCTGTAGTTGCTTAGGGGCCGATCTCCAATGCCTCTTTCTACTGCCTCCGACTTGTCGGACAAATTTTGAAATTCAGGTAACGCCCAACCAATACTCACTGATTCATGCCGTAGGCCTGAGGATTTTGGCTTAAGTTTGCTCATTGACTTGCTTTCTATTAGTCTATTGGCTCCAATTGTGAACTGGTATTTCTATTTTGTTCTTGTTGATAAAGGTGTTTACTGTCCCATGTTTTTCTAGCATTTTCTTTTGCCTTAATTTTCTATCTTCCTAATCACCTTCAATTTGTTTGGTTAAATAATCTATATTCTATAGTATTGGTTGCTAACCAATTACTTTGGGGTCTTGAAATTCATTCTTAGTCTGAAATAATTGGACCCTCTCGATGTGTATCTTTGAAATTCAGTCTTCATTAAAGGTAGCTTTGATTTTGGATGGTTTAGCTTAATATTTTCTGTTAGGATTTGTAAACGCAATCAAGGTTCTGGAAAACATGCTTTCAAACCGAATAACCGACCAAACCGAATTGATTTTCTTTTGGTTTGGTTAAATCAGTTTTAGCTCTTTGATGTGGTCGATTCGATCGGTTATGAAAGGGGAGTTGGTTAGTTCAGTTTTTGATTTTCTAAACCTGAACCGACCGAACCGAACGAATGCTCACCCTTACTTAGTAGCCACAGGTCTTTTGTCAAATTCAAAGTCCAACTGAACTTTTATACAATGAGAATTAATAATTTTGTATTCAATATAAAAATATAAAAAATACGATCTGTTCATTAAATATAAAAATAATAGAATAAAATACAATATAAAAATTTAATACTAATGTCATATTTGAATTTAAAAGTTAGACATATTTAATAATTTATATTGTATATTATTTACACGAACAAACCAAAAAAAACATGAAATGTGAGACAAGCGCACATTAACAAATCTAGACATTATAGCATCTTAATTTCTACTGTTTGATACTATTATTAATGAAAATTTTAAACATTGTGAAAGAGCTCTAAAATGTTGTCACAAGTCAATTGATTTATATAATTTTGATAATTATTGATGCAAATTTGTAATGATTTTGATAATATTCATAATAATTTTGTTAATCTCTTATATAATTTTATATCAAAATAAAAAATATAGACATCAAATTTTGTCCTAGCAATTTTTAGGATACTTATTATTCGAAATAATTTAATTAATTAGTCCACTTTTAATTGGAGTTTGTTGGATCCGAATTAATTGAATTGAATTTATTTTAATTTAGGTTGACTTTGAAAAATACAAAAAGAAAATGGAACAAAAAAAAAAGAGTGACTTGGGTTTTGAAAAAAGAGTGACCTTTACACTGAAGCTAAATTCATGTTATGAAATCATGAAAATAAATAAAAATAGACAAAAAGAAGAAAAGACAAAAGAAAGAAAAAAAAAAAGGAGAAAAGGCTGGTTATATAATCACTAGAAAAAAAATGAAGGGGGAGATTTCAGAAAAAAATTCTTCAAGAATTTTAAAAAAACACAAACTTTCAAAAAAATATAACATAAAAAAATAAAAAATTCAAAGTGGGGATTTTTCGATTAAAGAGGTTTCGGTGCTTATTTTGAGAATCCCAACAGTGAAAAGAAAGCTCATACGGAGGGAAAGAACATACTAGAGTTTGGGAACGATCCAATAGTGGACGACGATCGAATCTGAGGTAAAATGTTCAAACTTCTCTTATAGATTTAGAAAATTTTAAAAAGATTTAGAAAAATCTGACTCTGGATATGGAAAAAGGAGGTTGAAAAGAGTCTACAGGTGAAATTTGAGAGCCAACCATCGTCGATGAATGATGGCTAACGACAGTGGCTGGTGGTTAGCGTAGTGGTTGGTTATCGATTTTTGGGTTTTTTTGTGGTGGTCTAGTTTTTGGGGTGAGGAAGAAGAAGAAAAAGAAAACATAAAGGAAGAAGAAGAACAAGGGAAAATGAAAGAAAAAAAACAAAATTAAGTGGCCTGGGTTTGAGAAGAGAAAACCAGCCATTGAGCCTCACCAATCTTCAAGCATAAAATGTCAAAAAAAAATTTGTTTAACTGGTATTGGGACATGGGGTGCCATTTTTATGCTTGAGGTTGCGTTTTATCATTATAAAATGCTTGTTTAAATATTTTTTGATGATATTTGTTCTATGCCTTTGATTTTTAATATTTCTTACTTATTATTTGTTTATTTTATTTTTATCATACTTGTTTGATTTGAATCTGTAAGGAATGGCCAAAGCTTTCAATATCATTAATCAAGTTGACAAGAAGGGCTTAGGATTTAAGTCTAACATGCACTACAAGAAATAGCAAGTTAAGAAGGCTAGAAATTAGGGGATAGCCTATCTGTTGGGTTAAGAATTAGGACCAGAACTGATGGTATTCCTACCAATCTATGAGACTTTTCGCTCTAGAGGATGCATGGATCCTAGTCAATAGAAGGAAAGCAAGTAACTAATGTCTTGGTCATTTTGAACTGAGCTTTCTATAACCTTCATATCCCTACCATTGATGATTAGTCGAGCCAGTTGAAGCTGAGGAATGAAACGTACCCTCATCCACTAGAATTTGTTCTTAACAGTAAAGCCTTCTCAGAAACCCCTATTCTTTTTAAGTCTATTTTCATGTAATGCCAAGAAAAAAAACCTAATTACTTCTGCCCAATAACTCATAAAGATCTTGTAATGGGTGTCTTTTATTGGATATTATCAACAAAATAGACTTTTGCATAAAATATTTCATCTTGTATAACCATTTTTATTCTCTACCCTTGCTCTAATTCTTTGTCTATATATAGTTTTGTCTATATTGTTTATTTCCTCACTTTTTTAGTTGCTCCGATAGAGTGAAATGGACGTTTTCGATAAGCTCCCAGAGATTGATTTTGAACAATCAATCAGTACTGTTAAAGTTGATTTTGATGGAGATTCTGAGGAGAACTCCGTGCCATCAGATCTACTACGATTGGTAAGCATGAAAAAAAATAGATTTTGCCCCATGAGGAACCAATTGAAGTCATAAATTTAGGGACTTAAAAAGATCGAAAAGAGGTTAAAATTGAAACTTCCCTAAAACCCTCCACTAGAACCAAATTGATAAACCTACTCTAAGAGTACTGGGATGTATTTGCCTTATCATATCAAGACATGCCTGGATTAGATACCAATATTGTGGTCCACAAGCTTCACCTTAAACCTGATTGCAAATCAATCCAGCAAAAGTTAAGGAGGATAAAACTAGAAATGCTCCTTAAGATTAAGGAAGAAGTTAAGAAACAATTTGAGGTAAAATTTTTACTGTAGCCAAATATCTAGAGTGGGTTACTGACATTATTTCAGTCCCTAAGAAAGATGGCAAAGTATGAATGTGTGTTGATTATCAGGACCTAAATCGGGCTAGTCTGAAAGATAATTTCCCACTACCTTATATTTGGTCAACAATACAGCTAAGAACTCATTGTTCTCTTTTATGGATAGGTTTTCAGGTTATAATCAAATTAAAATGGCACTCGAAGATATGGAGAAAACTACCTTCGTAACCATGTGGGGCATATTTTGCTATAAAGTCATGCCTTTTAGGCTAAAAAATGCGGGGGCAACTTATCAAAGATCCATGGTGACACTGTTCCATGACTTAATGCATAAAGAGATTGAGGTTTATATGGATGATATGATTGCCAAGTCAATAAGAGATGATAAGCACGTCATAGATCTTCAAAGCTCTTTGAACGGCTATGAAAATTTTGGCTAAAATTGAACTCTATCAAATGCACTTTCGATGTCACCTCAGGCAAGCTATTAAGCTTCATTGTTAGCAAAAAGGGAATCAAAGCTGACCCAGATAAGGTTAAAGCTATCCAGAACATGCCATTGCCTCGAACCCAAAAAGAGGTAAAAAGCTTTTTAGAAAGACTGAACTATATCTCTAGATTCATATCCCAACTCACCAATAAATGTGACCCTATCTTTCAATTTCTTCATAAACATAGTTTTGGGGAATGGAATCAGGAATGTCAAGAAGCTTTTGACAAAGTTAAACACTATTTGTCAAACCCACCAGTGCTAGTACCACCAGTTCTCGGTCAACCTTTGATAGCAATTTTTGATAAGTCTATGGGTTGTGTGCTTGTGCAGCATGATGATTCAAGAAACAAAGAGCAAGCAATTTACTACTTCAGCAAAAAATTTACGGAATGTGAAAACAACTACTCCGCAGTTGAGAAATTGTGTTGTGCTTTGGTTTGGACGGTTAAGAGACTTAGGCTATACATGTTATACCACACCACATGGTTAATCGCAAGGCTTGACTCTATCAACTATTTGTACGAAACACTTGCACTATCAAAAAGATTAGCTAGATGGCAAGTCTTACTCTCCGAATATGACATTGTCTATGTCAACCAAAAAGCTATCAAGGGTAGTGCGATAGCCGACTTTTTAGCGAGCCTGGCAATAGGCAATTATGAACCTTTAAAGTTTAATTTCCCAGATGAAGATCTGATGTGCATCACTAAAAGGGAAGATATCAATAGTCATAACTGATCATGGTATTTTGGTGGAGCGTCAAATATTTTGGTGCATGGAATCGGGGCAATATTGATTTCACCTGACGAAAGTCACTATCCTTTTACAGCCAGGGTGAACTTGATTACACCAACAATATAGCAGAATATGAAGTATGTGTCATGGGGCTCCAAGCAGCTATTGAGAGAAATGTCAAGACTCTACGAGTTTTCGGTGACTTAGCCCTAGTCATCTATCACTAAAAGGAGAGTGGAAAATGCATAACGCTACACTAATTTATTAAGGGAAACTGATCTCAGAACTCAAAATTTTTTTTGATGATATTAGCTTTCAGCACTTACCTCGGGAAAAAAACCAAATAGCCGATGCCTTAGCCATATTGTCATCTATGTTTAAAGTTAATCAAGAATCAAATATCGCTCATATTTATATGAACATTCATACAACTCTGACACATTATTAGAATGTCGAAGAAGAGAAAGACAGCCTATTATGGTATCATGACATCATTCAGTACATCAGGGATCAACAGTACCCCTAGCATGCCACAGAAAATGATAAAAGGACTATTAGGAGAATGGCTACGGGATTCATTCTAGATGGGGACATCTTATACAGGAAGAGTCAGGATCAAGTGTTATTCAAATGCATCAATGCTCTGAAAGCCAAAAAGATCCTAGAATAAGTTCATAAGGGAATCTATTGCACGCATGCTAATGGGCGTCGGACGGCCAAACAAGTTATGAGATCGAGTTATTACTAGCTGATTCTCGAAAAAAACTGTATCAACTATGCCCGAAAATGTCATAAGTGTTAGATTTATACAGATAAGATTAACGTCCCACCTTTACCACTTCATGTCATGATAGCTCCATGGCTCTTTTCTATATGGGGCATGGATATGATTGGGCCCATCACCCTTAAGGCCTCTAACAAACACCAATTCATCTTAGTGGCAATAGATTACTTCACTAAATGGGCGGAGGCAGCCTCATATGCCAATGTCACTAAGTCAGTTGTCTGTAAGTTCATAAAATGGGACATCATCTATCGATACGGGTTTCCCGAACAAATCATCATTGATAATGCTCGTAACTTGAAAAATAACCTGATACAAGCAGTATCTTCACAATTTAAAATCCAGCATCATAAGTCAGTGCCATTTTGACTAAAATTGAACAGGGTAGTTGAAGCAGCCAACAAGAACATCAAGAAAATAATCGAGAAAATGGCCAAGACTTATAAAGATTGGCATGAGAAATTACCATTCACACTCCATACATATCTAACTTCAGTCCGAACATCCACAGGTGTTACCCCGTTCTCCCTAGTTTATTGGATGGAAGTCGTCCTACCTATCAAAGTTGAGATCCCTTCTCTAAGAGTTTTGATAGAGGCCAAACTTGAAGAAGCTGAATAGGTCAAATGCAGATATGATCAGCTGGACCTTATCAAAGAAAACGAATAAAAGCCATCTGTCATAGGCAAGTGTATCAAAAGTGCATGATTAGGGCCTATGACAAAAAGGTTCGCCCCCACCAGTTTCATGAAAAAAATCTGGTGCTCAAGAATATTCTTCCAATCCACAAGGATGCTTGGGGCAAGTGAACCCTAAATTAGGAAAGACCATATGTCGTGAAATAAGCCTTCTCTAGAGGGGCCTTGATCCTAATGGAAATGGATGGCAATGTCTTGCCTAACCTAGTCAATTCAAACTCTATCAAGAAATATTATGCCTAAAGGATGAAAACCCAAAAGAGCATCCTTAGTAAAAAAAACAAAACAAAAAAAATGACAAAAAATGAGGTTAGATGAAAACTTAAAAAGGCATCTGGGCAACCTACCTGACTTGAGTCAAAAACTTGAAAGGGCGGCTCAAGAAACTTAGCTTTAACCTGACCCAAGCTTCAACCAAATCAGACTTCAGCAAAATACCTATCAAAAGGGCCTTAGTCAAACCTCACCCAATCATGGCCATATCAAATCAAACTTAGCCTTACCTCGACTAAACAAAGTTAAAACTTCAATCAAACTCGATTAAGCCTTAGCTAAAATTAGAGTTAGACTTCACCTAAACCTAACCCAGTTTAGGGGATAAAAAAGTAAACACCCGAGTTAGGGGCATTTGTAAACTGGCATAGGATTATCTTAAGTGACTCTAGAAGATCGACTTGCATCGACATATTGATCGCTCGTGGAAAATCTCAAGATGTATAAAAAAAACATTCATGTCCAAACTGTCAGGGGCATCAATCACCCAAACGATCACTTTACTATCATTCTGCCTTTTATTTGTCAAATGCAAACCGAATGTTATCATATTTTATCATGAATGAAATATTACCTTGTTTCTTTTAACCCATTTTGCCTACATCTGCATTGCATTTTACCATTCAATTGATAATACTCGATAATCGGATAAAATTTAGATCAAGATTTCTAGATATTACATTGAAAAGATGAGAAGAGCACAATGAGCTTTGTTCATGCCTTGAGTGTCAAGATCATATATTTCCCCTACACCTAGTACCTACTTATCACAATCATATGTTGATTTATCCTTAACTCCTAAGATCATTAATCAAAAAATACTACTAAAACTTAGCTAAAATCTCATCAAGACCTAAACATTAACCAAGCCAAATAATCACCCAGCCCATAAACCACCAACAAGATCTAAAAACCTTACCAGAAAGGATCATCAAATACCCTGAGTCAAAAAACATAACCAACCCAATTCTCAGCCTGTTAAGAAGAGTTTGTCTAGTATGTCGAGTCAAGAAAATGATCATCCAAGCATCAAGGGGGTTATGATCACAAGGCCAATTAATGTCTAAATTGTAACATCAAAAAAATGGCTTCTAATTGAAAGAAAAATTTCCAATGTATGTTCTCATATTAGACCTTATGCCATGATAATGTAGTCATACTGTCAAGAAACTCACATACATATCATTATATCATGCATTCATATTATCATAGCATAACATCATCCTACTAGCACCATGTCTAGCAGTATCTATGGAATCTCGACAAACTTTTTGGTAAGAATCTTTGATACTGAAAATTGGCAAATTGAAATGTTGCTCAAGTAAGACCTTTATCTCTTTGAAGTTTGACATCATTGCTTGAATTCTGCGATCTGACTTATTAGCATCCTCTGTCAAGAATTTTAGTCAAGAACCTTAGTCAATACCCTTTGTCAAGAAATTCTTTTTCAAGGTCTAGTGTCATTGGAATGCTATGATTCGGCTCATTAGTATCCTCTATCAAGAATTTTAGTCAAGAACCTCCTTAAAGACCCTTTGTCAAGGAATCATTTTCAAAGTCTAATGTGGTTGGAATGTTGTGATCTGGCTTATTGGCATCATCTGTCAAGAACTTTGGTAAGAACCTCAGTCAAGACATTATGTTAAGAAATCTTTTATCAAGAACTTTTGTCAAAAACCTTAGTTTAGACACTCTGTCAAGAAATCTTTCTATCAAGAACTTTTGTCAAGAACCTTAGTCAAGACACTCTATCAAGAAATCTTTCTATCAAGAACTTTTGTTAAGAACCTTAGTTAAAACTTTGTCAAGAAATCATCTGTCAAGAACCTCAGTCAAGACACTCTATCAAGAAATCTTTTCAAAAAGACCAACATTGCTAGTCGTGATTCGACAAGTTGGCATGTTGCCATTTTTAAGTCGAACCCAGGGATAGGTCGAGCCTAGGACCATAGTCTAGGTCTTTTATCCAAAATTTTTTAAAAAATCTGTTAAAAGTCCAGTTCTACTGGTAATGATTTGACACATTGGCACTCTATCATTTTAAGTCGAACCTAGGGATAGGTCGAGCCTAGAATCGCAGTATAGGTTTTTCATCCAAAAATTCATACTTTACTTTTTGCCAAGAAAATCTCAGAATCACTGTCAAAACTATATCTTATTCTATCATTGTATTAAATTTAGTCTTTTCATTGCAAGAACACGAGGCAACATCAAGCAAGCCTCGGACAAAATAGTGTCTATCGATTTTTTCCTTGTTCATGATACTTAGTAACAGCCAAAGAGGTGCAGTTGTAGACACCAAATTTTATCCAAGCAATTTTTAAGACACTAGTTATTCAGAATAATTTAATTAACCAGGCCACTTTTCATTTGGGTTTGTTAGATGCAGATTAATTAGGCTTAATTCATTTTAATTTTGGCTTCTTTTGAAAAATAAAAAAAGAAAAAAAAATGACTTGGGTTTCAAACCCAGGCCACCCCTATGAAGTGGGTTACTTGTGACCCTTACGCCAAAGCTAAATTCATGTATGAAATCATGAAAATAAATTTTAAAAAAAAAAGAGAAAAAGAAGAAAAGACAAAAAAAAAAGAGAAAAGGCTGATGGCTGCTTAGTTACAGAACCAGCCATGACAGAGCTGGTTCCCAAGCCACCAACCACTTTAGCTTTTTTAGGGTTATATAATCACTAGAAAAAAAATGAATGGAGAGATCTTAGAAAAAAATTCTTCAAGAATTTTAAAAAAAACACAAGCTTTCAAAAAATTTAAAATCAAAAAATCAAAAATTCAAAGTAGGGGTTTTTCGATTAAAGAGGTTTCAGTGCTTATTTTAAGAATCTCAATAGTGAAAAAGAAGCTCATACGGAGGGGAAGAACATACTAGAGTTTGGCAATGATCCAACAGTAGACGGCGGCCAGATTTAAAGTAAAATGATAGAACTTTTCTTTTAGATTTAGAAAAATCTAAAAAGATTCAGAAAAATTTGACTCCGGATTTGCAAAGGGGAGGTTGAAAAAAGTCTAGAGGTAAAGTTTAAGAGCCAACCACTGTTGAGGAGCGACAGTCAATAGTAGTGGCTAACGACCAACACGATGGTTGATCGTCGATTTTTAGGTTTTTTCTACTATCGTTTGGTTTTTGGGGTGAGGAAGAAGAAGACAAAAAAAAAAAGAAAGAAAGAAGAAGAAAAAGAAAAAGAAGGAAAAAAGAAAGAAAAAAACCAAATTGAGTGGCCTGGGTTCGAGAAGAGAAAACTAGCCATTGAGCCTCACCACTTTCAGGCATAAAATGTCAAAAAAAAATTTAAAACTAGTATTAGGACGTTGGGTGCCCTTTTTATGTTTGAGGTTGCATTTTTTCATTATGAAATACTTGGTTAAATATTTTTTGATGATATTTGTTTTACATCTTTGATTTTAATATTATTTATTTATTTATTTATTTATTTTGTTTTTATCATACTTATTTGATTTGATAAAGTGTATATATATATTTAAAAAAAAACCCCAAATTAGATTAAGATTAACCCAACTAATGGGATTAATCTTGGTTTATTATTTTTCACAAATCAACACTCTAATCTTAGGGTAATATTAAGCTATTTATGTTGGGATTCAAGGTTAAAAGAAGCTAAATATTATGTTTTTTAAAATATAATGTCCTTGTTAGTGTCAATATTCGTTCATGCCTTGATCTTTGCTTAGAATCTTTATGCTTGTGGCATGGTCCATGGGCTATTTCATCATCCTAAAATACTCCGAAATTGTGTAGATGAGCTCGTAAAGCCATGTCACTCATTGATTTCTACCACGGACATTCGGATGTCCATGGCTCAAATTTAGCCTAAAGAAATCCAAGAAAATAAAAAAATTCCCTTATTTTATGCTGGCAGCACTGTATTAATGAATTAAAAAATTATTAAATAATTTTTCATGAATTTGCTGATATTTTTCCCTATGAGGGCGTCGAATCACATTTCCAACGATGTCTTCTTTGCCTTCGAATCATTTTGGATGAAGAAGTTACCAAATTTTGAAGTTTTGCTATCTGAAACCTTTGGAATTAGCGATTCATATTCTGTTTGGACTGTTTTGGCCCATCGAATGATTTTTTTGGATTTTTTAAATATTTTTCATAAAAATTTTGTGAAATTCCCTTTCCAGAAAGGTATCTTTTGTGATTTAACGATTCCGTATGAGTCTAGAATGATTTTTCAAATTCAGCCACCCTATTTCCCCTGCATATGCTGCTAGGGTTGATCCAGTCCCTACTTTGAAAAATATTTCCACCTAGCAGGTAGTTTTTTTTTAGGATTTTTGGAATAATTTTATATTGATTCTTATTTAGTTAACTTTTCAATAAACCTTTCATGACCCCTAGAACCTTTGGATTTGTCTAGAATAAAATTGAAAATGGGGACAGCATGATACTACTCACTGTTTGTAGCATTGTTCAAGATTAGTTGACTCCTCCGAACTCCCATTCCAAGGCATTAGAATGCCTCCATGTGATCCCAATCAATCCATCTAGTCGAAAGGAACATGCATTGACTCCTGTAGGCTTAAATCCATGCACGAACATTTTGTAAGTTTTATCATCCTTATTTTTATCTATTCTTTTTAATTAAAGATCACCTATTTTGTCAAGAATTTGTCAAAAAAATTATCATTTTATCAAGAAATCACTAAACCTTTGTCAAGATAAATCTTTCAAGCTCGTTTCTTTAAAATCGTTGAAGTTTCCATTACAGATACTCCAACCTCGTCCTCCGAAGGGATAATCTAACTTCGCTTTTGTAAACCTCATTCAAATTTTGAAACTTACCAAAGTCTTCATTTACGGGGATACTCCAACCCCGTTGTTTTTCAAAATTTGTCAAAAAAAACTCAAGATCCGTCACTTTAAATTTGTCCATTTCATTTTTCCTAAAATCATCAAAAAATCATATTTTTGCCCCTCGAATTTCCTTCAAATTTTCCCATGTTCAAAGCTAGTTTTTATGCTTTGATCAGTCTATGGATCCCAATGCATCTCTAAAATTGTTGACTCGGTTATTTCAATATAATCAATGACAAATAACCAATGACAATAAGGAGATACATTCTTATCATCCCTTTCTTTTTTTCCTCTTTTGTGCGATTTATTTTTATGCGATATTATTTTTTATCTTATCTTACTAACACGTTTTCCTTTGTGTTGTTCATCTTGCATTCATATCTTCAAAACCGTTTAAAAAAAATCACAAAGGCAATGTTTCGTGTCGGTATCTCTCCACTGCTTGACACGAAATATCTGATTTTTTTTAAAAATAATAAACTCGAAGGCTATTTTTAATCAGAATCTCTATGCTCCTCACCACTCTAAGGCATATATGAGATTTATATTTTCTATAAAAACCCGAATTCACTATTTTATACAAAATTCATGCATTAAAAAGGAGATTATATAAAATAATGACAAGTAAAAATCGAGGAAACCAAAACCAAGTTAGGACATGGCTAGAAAGGTATCGATTTCGGGCGTCGTGAAGAGGTTTGTACCTCTTTATACGTAACCAACTCCCAAACCCAACCATCGAATCTTTGCACCACGTAAACTGTGAAATTGATGTCTCGAGTTTCGTAACTCAAAATATTGGATTTAATAGGCATCCGATCATGCCTAGGCCAAATGATCGATGGTGACTCTAATTATTAGCCACTTCATGGTGACGACCCAAGACTAGTTGGATGAGCGATTCGTCCGACAATTTACTTTTAGGGTCAAGAGTTAAGAATCCATACTTTCTCGCTACCATCACATCAAGAAAAAAGGAAGAGTCCGGTTCGAGAGGACTTTTTCCTGTTGAGAAATACTTGTAAGTCGTGCGGGCTTCCTTTACGAGAGGCACAGTGCTAACAAAAAAATCTAATATATAAAGTTATCAAAAAAAGAAAAAAGAAAGGTATCTAATATTGAATTATATACTAAGATACATAATGTTGACTTATTATATTATCCACATTCAAAGTGCATATACTATAAACTAGTTGTAACAAATAAACGACACAACAAAGTCATTTATACTTTCTATTATCTGATTATTGTAGTAGTACGATGTAATCCTTTTATTGATTCTTAGACTAAGGAACAAAAAGAGCTTTTTAATTTTGCCTACATATGGATGATCATATTTGCTGCTTTATGATGCTATTAGAAACCTATTGCAAATTCAGTGAAAATCCATAATGAGACGAAAAATCTCTATCATATGCTTCTAAAAGAAAAAACTTGTATGGTAAAATTTTATGAGAATGTTCTCAAACTACAATAAAAAAATTCGTAAGTTTTCTCCAGGTAATAAAAATTGGGAAAAAGTGATATATGTTTCTAAACTTTATACGATGTGGCAAGCAATTTTTAAAGAATGGTTGAAAGGTAGTTTTTTGTTATCTGAGAACAAGTCGTCCAGATGAATCACTCACTCGACTTAACCCTAAATAATCATTACAAAATGACCATTTGTTTTGAAGTCACCACCAATATATTTTGGATTGGTGAGATTGGTCTCTTGTTAAAATTAGTATTTCAAGGGTTACGAAACCCAAAATATAAATTCCTAGATCTATGATAATACTAGAGATTGCATGAAAGGGTCTTTGAGTTGGTTACAATCACGAGTAAGGATCAATCTCTCTCATGATACCCGAAAATCAATACATTATTAATTATATGTTAACTTAAATTTTGATCTTTATTCAATTTCAATATTCGATATTTAATTATAATTCCCATCTATTAAAATAATATTTTAAATTTATTATTCCGTACGACTAAATTTGGTTTTTAATATTTTGAAAATCAAAATTTTTTCGTACCCTAATAGAAGATTGGAAGAACACGAAAGTTTTTATCATTCTTTTTCATACCCTAACAAAAAGCCGAAAGAACATGAAAGGTTTTTAAAAATCAAAACATTTTTTGGATCCTAGTGGAGAACATGAGGAATAAAAAGGTTATTTTTACGAAAATTGAAAACTCTTGGCTTTCTTATTGAAAAGGATATCTCGTTATTAAAATAATCTATAAAGCCCCTCTCATATTTTAGAAGAAATTTCATGTATTATTTTAACTTAGAGACATTGCCTTAATTTTTTAAAAATTCTAATTTTATTAAAAATATCAATTAAAAGACTGACTTAAGACCCGAACTTGGTAAAAAAGAGTAACATGTTCCCTAAAGCACACTTTCATCATGAAAGCATCCCAATGATCCTAAAAGACTCGGTTTAAGATAAATGACTAAAATGTCCATAAAATATACCTTTGACATAAAAGTATCCCAGTATCCTAAAGGATTTGAAGATATCATGAATGATCAACCTATTTCTAAAGTGCATCTTTGACATAATAATATCTCGGTAACCCTAAAAGTATCTCGGTTAACCTAAAAGACTCAGTTATATGGTAAACTACTAAAAGTCCTTAAGATATGCCTTTAACATAAAAGTATCTCAGTACCTTAAAGGACTCAAAAATATCACGCAATGACAATCATGCCCTAAACGGGCAACTTATAAGACAAATATGGCCTAAATAACAAAAATTATTGATCAGCCCCTAAAGTTTGCAAAATTACACTTTGACCCCAAAATGGACTAAAATGAAAAAAAATATTCCTAAGGCATCTTAGAATATCCTAAATGGGTAATTATGTTGAAATGACTTAAAATGCAAGACTTTGTTAAATGGTCCTTAACTTTTCTAGTTTCTAAAATTAGTCCCTAAATGGAATAAACTACAAAAATAAACACCAAAACTCATCAAAAACACATGGGAAATTTACTTAATGGTCCTAGTACCATTTGGCCAAGCACCCATGGCAGCAAAAATTTTTTTTGAACATTTACAACTAAGTCTTAAATTTTTCTAAAATTGTTAAACACCCTTAAAATGCCAAAAAATTTGAAAATTTCTGTTTCCTAGCCACTACCTATTGACTTAGGCGTGTAAATACCTCTAAATGATTTTAGAATATTTAAAAAAAATTATAAAATGGTCCTTAAGGGTTTGACCAAGCCAAGAAATACCACTAAATAGCCTAAAAATGATAATTACATTTTTTATACCTTGTAGTTTCAAACAATCTAAGGAACACCCTAAATGGGGTTGAAAGAATTGGAAAAATTATGAAACAACCCCTACAAGCACTGCCATGAACTAAATAGCCCCTAAATGGCCTAAAAGTTAAAGGAAAGATTGCATTTTAACCTTAAAATTTTGGTTATTCACAAAATGACCCTTAAAAATTTAACTTTTCATGAAACTAGACCCAAATGCTTGTTAATGTCATCCTAGAACACTATAAAGCTCAATACACAGCAAAAATTCTCAAAGTATCAATGTATAAGAGAAATCACAAACTAGATGTAAAATAAAAATGAAAAATGCTAATTACAATCATGCATTATCCATGTAATCCATCGACATTAAAATATATTTTAGCACATGTGAACATGTTTTAAAGCATTTAAACTTTGAAAAAAAAAGGGTTTTAATGCAATTTGAACAAAAATCAAGTAATTAAGTCACTGTTCCAAGCTTAGCCGTTAAAGCATAAATCATGGTATGGCTTAAGCTTAATCACCTTTATAAATAAGGATCATGAAACTACATTCTAAAGATGGAGAAGATGAAATTGAAATGGTGAAAATGGAAATGATTTTATAAAAACTCTTAATCTCAACACTTAAAACTCAAAAATAAAAATTTTCAAGGAAGTTTCGTTATAAATTTTTTCTAAATTAACTAAGAGAGCTCAAGGAAATATCTTCCCCCTATTTATAAGGGGAAAAATTTGGCCAAGAGGTGTGAAATACCCTTGGCCGAATTTGATTTATTTTATTATTATTATTATTATTATTATTATTATCATGCTTATTTGGTGAGATTTAATCAATTCATATCATATCCCCTATGCTTGGTGTTATAGATCTCACCAACCTTGAACCCCCTTGATTAACAAATTTAAATTTTATTTAGTTTAATTTTTATTTTGGATGGAAAAAACTCTACACATAAAAGATAAAATTTGATCTAATGGCACCAAATTAATTTGACTAATCAAAAATCAATCTAATGGATAGGAATGTGTTGACAAATTCAACCTTAATTTTGATTAGTTGGAAAAAAAATTAAGACTCAAATAATTGAATAAAAATGCCACATGTGCACATATATTTTATTAGTTGAAAATAAATACAACTTGATCCAATGGCCATCAATATATTTGACTCATCAAAAATTGATCCAGTGGTTGCTAATGTGTTGGAAAATTCCACCTTAATTTTTATTAGTTAAAAATGTTGGATATGCCACATGGATTTTTCTTAGATAAAGAATTACTACATGATACCTAATTAGAAGAATTCACATTCCAAAATTGGAGTTTTAAAATTCTACATTTAAGTTCAAAATTCAAATAATTAAAGTGACAATCAAATTAAAATATTTTTATGGCAATTCTAAAATAATTAAATGAAATTTTCATGAAAAAAACTCCAATTACAAAACTTTATTTAGAAAAAAGGTAATAAAAAAATCTATTCATGAATCCCGGCTAAAATTCACATGAGAGAATTTGATCAAAAGGACTAAAGTGTAAAGAATGAAAATTGAATTAAAACTTAGATATGATGAAATTCAATTAAGAATTTAATCATGTAAAATTCTATTTAAGAGACCACAAAGAAAAATTGAATTGAAAAAAATTAATGTGTGATAATCCAATTTAAAAAAAAAATAGATGAAAAATCTAGAAAAATTTTAAAGGAATCAGGATTAAAAAAAATTATGAGAGTATTTTAAAATCTCATGTGTCCAAAATTTAATTTCCATAAAAAAGATAGTGGAAAATTCCATGCATTACATACTATTTCTAATATTTATATATGAATTAAAACAAGAATAAATAAAATAAGTGAAAATAAGAAAATCCCAAGTGTTAATTCTAAAAAAAACTTTTATAAATAATTGAAAATTTTTCGTGTAAAAAAAACAAGCAACTAAAAATTCCAAACTCTTAAAAGTTTACAAGAAAAGCCCTTACAAAAAAATCTGTATTTGAAAAAAATGAAAAACTTATAAAATAAGTTAGAGTTTTAAAAAATGAATTAATATGTATTTAACGAAAGTATTTAAATAATTTTAAAAATTTAAACTTAGAAAAATTATACCAAAAAAAAATTACAACGTAAAAAATTTTGTATTTTCTAAACAAGAAAATTCCAAAAATATGTTCAAATTTTATAAGAATGAATTTAATTCACCACATTAGTCAAGATATTAATTTATAAAAATAATAAAGATAAAAATTTGAAATTCAAAACAATTTTTAATAAAAAAATTTCACGAGCTTGATACTCGCAATACCGTGAAAAATTCAAAATTAATGAATAAAATTGATAATTTGACACCTTGTGGTATAAAAAACCAATACAAATTTTTATTGAATATTTTTTATTTTTTGGGGTGAGTATTGACATAAATACTACACAAGTATTGATAAATATATACGAAGGTTGACTCCTTAAGTTTCATAAAAAAACCTAAAAAAATTCTTAAAATGAAAATTTTGACTATTATATCATCTGCAGATATTATTTTCAAAATTTGACAAGAATATATTTGAAAATATGATTTTTTTCTCTTGACTATTCATTCTTTTTTATTCGAGATTTATTTACTATGGCCTTCAAAACTGTACTTTTTTTGTCAGTGCATATGTAGCCACTTAGGGATGACTAAAAAGGTTTTAAAAATACCCGCTCTAGTTAGAGGAGGTCGCCCTTTATTAGAGTGGCCTCTAGATTCTCGTTCTCTGATATTTAAAACTATTAAAAAAGAAGCACGGACGAAATTAGGTGTCTACTTAAGGTTTTGAAAAGTGTTCACTCGAGTTTTTACTGATTGGAGCTCTTTTCTGATTCAAAAAAAGTGTAAGGGGAATCTTTTAGATTTAGAGTGAAAGAATTAAGGTATTCTTCTAATTAAACATCAAATTTCTCAACCAAAATATAAAGGATTCTTCAATAAAAATTATAAGTGAAAATTTAAGATCCTGGGATTCTTCAATAAAAGATTATATGTGAAAATTTAAGAATCTGCAATTGGAATTTGATTTGCATAGACAGAAATATTTTGGATACTATTCTTTAAAGGTTTATTTCAATCTAAGTTCCTTTTCGTGGTTAAGAAGAATAGCATCAAGTCTTTCAATAATGTTAAAAAGAAAATGATTCTTAAAACAAATGATGCAAGTTTCGCAGATTATGTTCATCAGCAAGCAAAAGGGTTAAGTTTAATAAGCATGGACTGGATCTCAAATCAACACAAAATTATAGCCATGTTCTCTTCATTAGAAAAGAAAGCCAACCTAAATAAATCACAATCAGAAAGTGTTTGATTTTCTTCTTGGATTGAACAAGAGATTATTTGAATATGTTTTGCATTTTTCCAGCATCAATCGACAAATTACTTAAAAATGTAAACACTAAAGGAAAAAAAAAAAGAAAGGAAAACAAAGAATAGTAAATATAACAAATTTTGAAATATAAAACTTTTGAAAAATTCATCAAATAGAGTTATGTACCTTCTTACCTGAAAGCCTCTTTGTTGCTTTGGTTTATCTTTGTTAGATATAAAAAGGGATTTTGTAATTGATGGCTAAACTCTTATAATTGTGAAGCAATGACCTCTATCCTTAGAAAATTAAAGATAGTTGACTTCCATCTCTCATGTAAGTAAGATTGTGCATAATACAGTTTGATGGTTATGTTATTTTTTATGCTAGTTTATTTGGTTAATTCAGTCAGTCATTAGTTAGTAAAATATTTAATTGAATCGACCAAATTAACCAAACTTTTAATATTTATATTTATATTTATATTTATATTTATATATAATCAATAGTTCAATTAAACCCATACCAAACCAAATATATAACCCACTAGCACAAAACTCAATAAATCGATTTAACCGAACTAACCGATCGAACCAAAGTCGGTTAGAATAAAAAAAATCGATTGGTTCGATCGATTCCTCCAGCAAAATCGATTAATTCGATTTTAGATTTTTTCTAACGAACTCACTGAACCCACTGAATGCACATTCTTACTTGTGAGTTGTAATCGTGGGCTAGCCAACAAGTTGGCATTGGTCAAGATAATGCAGGACCAGGGGCAAGCTATGGTTTAAATTTTTTTCTTTAAATTTTTTGTTTTGACTCAAATTTGACCCGAGAGGTAAGTCAGGGTTGTTGTTAAAATAATATTAAAATATTAAAAAATTATTTTTATAATTAAATTTAAATAAAAATTTATTATTTTATAAAATGAATAATGATTTGATTTTGATTGACTCGAATCATTAAAATATAAGTTTAGATCTATGTAAAACCGTGCCAATTGTACTTGTTTATTAAAAAAAAAAAATCTTGATGTCTACTTCAAGCATAGGACCAAACTGTATTATCATTTAAGTGGGTTAAGGTTAGAATTTTTATTTTTATTCGAGTCTATTAAAAGTTCAAACATTTTGAATAGTGATAAATTTGACTTTTGGCAACTAAAAGATGGAAACTTCGTTATTCTGGCTTTTGGTTCAGTACTTTGAAATTATAGTTTTCGTCCACTTTTGACATCAATATAGGAGTCGGCGGCTCCCCTGTGGGATTGAAGAAACAGCTTTGAAGTCCCGTTTCACTGGCAAGCTTGTTTGAAGGCTGAAGCATTAAGTGCTTGCTATAGTTGTTTGATTAGCAAAAATCTTTGACAACTTTAATTATTGTTCTTTATATTGTTGTCGTGATCTTAGATTTAAATAACAATCGTAATATGACGTTATGATTTTATTTTATGGTTTCAACTTTCTTTCGTCAGTAATATTCACTATAGCTTAGTAGGATAATAATCGATACGTCTACAATCATGATAAATTTAACACAGTCAATGTTTTTATGACTGCAATTTAAATCTGGATTATAATATTAATGTCTTCTCCATGTTTGGAATAATTTGTTAAAGCTCCATACTAGTTCATAAGGTTTGGCTCCCTTTGGTTCATCGGTTGATGCCACACGAATTAAACTTATGATCAGTAGATCAGTACGTCACTTCCTTGGAAGTCAAAACTATATATAGCTTCAACCTTATAAGTCCAAATACTAAATGCTGGTCAATTCATGATTCTCTTTTTGGAAGTGGGAAGATTTATTGGTATTATTTAAAATGCTAGTTCAAAAAGGAAAAACTTGGATTCTTTAAGTTTGCTTGAATGATTATGTATGTTAAGGATCCCTTCATAGTTGTTACCCACACTTCCTGCAACTATTTGTTGGTATTTTATATTACCAAGCATCACCAAGTTCTTTTTATTATTGCCTGCTGTACATGGAAGGATCAACTATTTTAATCTCATTTTGATTTGTTTAGTTATTTCAATCCTAATATTACCGTTAGCTACGTATTTGATGATGATGCTCTCCTAGACTGTTGGTGCAAAGAACTCTGGGGTTTAGCCAATTGATTCTTATAACCATTTCTAAAAAATTGACATCAAACAGGCAGAGTTTTGAATTCCAACGTCTACGACATTTTTCAAGTTCTTTCTACCGGAAAAAAAATTTATTGTCCCTAAGCTTTCATTTTGATTTGAACTTAACAATGACAATGGAAATGAAAATGATAGCAAATTACAAATATTGAGAAAAATCATTCAACTGTAAAACCAGATGTTTCATGCATAAAGCTCCGAACTTAAAGCTATTTTACAAGACTGTCATTTATTTTTTATTTAGGAGAAGGCTAATTTACAGAGGTACATGCAATAAGGGTTGCTTACAGAACTGTAAAATTTGACATAATTTGATAATTTTAGTACCTTAGAGTTTATGTAAAATGATTTGGGCACCATGCTGTGGACGAAGAGTGACAGTAGTGAAAGGAGAGTGAGCATAGGAAGGGGAAAGCTCGAACCAGAATCGTCTTAGAATCATTGCAAGTGCCATTTTCGCTTCCATCAGAGCAAAGTTCTGTCCGATGCAGATTCTAGGACCCCATCCGAAAGGTAAAAACGTGACTTGACTCTTAGTTGCTTTTGAAACCCCTTCCGAGAACCTCTCAGGTTTAAATTCATGTGCATCATCACCCCAAATGTCTTGATCATGGTGAATAAGGAGGATCGGAATTGAAATTTCTGCTCCAACTGGTAAAAACAATTTTCCGAGCTTTATATCCTTTGGAAAGGAGCGTCCTAGCACAACGACTGGAGGGTAAAGCCTAAGAACCTCGTGCAAGATCATTGTTACCTGTCACAATAGATTAATTAGAAAAGCGTGACAAGTTAAAGTAAATTAGAAAAGCCTGCTTCTAATTGGTCCGATTCTCCCTTTCTAACAATGAACATGGCTACACTTGAAGGCGCAGTACCGGATTGATTATAATAACTCAAACTTTAGGAAGTTTTATTATTTGTGAGTAGTCAACCTCATTTTCGGACTGTGACAGTAGTACAAAGAAGCAATTTCAATTAGAAGACTAACTTTGGCAGAAGAATTCAATACCCAAAATAGCAAACATGATTCTATTCCTACAATGTGCTAGCTTTAATTAGTTCTTGAGTTTGCTTGTGTCCTCCATAAGCGAATCCCAATACAAATCAAACAAGTTAAATAGAGAAAAGATGTTGCATTGAGCTACGTTATGGCTTCACATTACATCCTAGATATTTGAAATTGAAATATGGAGCAATAATTATAGAGAATTTAGAAGGACGGGGTTCATATAATAATTTCAAGAACAGGACTTACAACTTTCAGATGACTCAGGCCATTGGAATCTGGTTCACCGTCACCAAAAACTTGCAAAACCTCTTCTCTTGCCTTTGTCTGCCAATTTGGATACCTTGCCAGCAAAATCATTGTCCAAACCAGCAAAACCGAGGTGGTCTCTTGGCCCGCGATGTAGAACAGCTTGCACTCCTCGACCACATTGTCGATACTCAATCCCATGTTCTTGTGATCTCCATGTGCTTGGATTTCTTTAATATTGTATTCGACAAGTATGCCTAATAAGTCATCGTTACTCACTTCACCAGCTTCAATCGCCTTCTCTCTTTTCTTCACCAATTCCCTAAGCGAGTCTTTTATATCTTTATCCATCACCTTCATCTTGCTGTTTGTCTTAGTTGGTAAAAACCTTCAGGCAGACAAAGATAAGTTATAGCATTTGTCATATAAAATACATATATTCCCGGAAACAAGCTTAAATCAAAGTCTCAACTATACCTGATTTTGTGGAACCAATTAAGCATAAAAAAAATGTGGAATTTTTTATAAATAAAAATGGGTCAAGCTGTTCACAATTAACCACTCTTTTAACATTTATTTTTAAACATATTTCAGAAGTAGTTTACATCTTTTGGCAAATCATTCAAGGTCCAATTTTAATCAAAACTCTTAAGAATTTCCTAAAAAATGTGTATTTGTTAAATGGCAATGACTTAAAATGAAGATTAATTAGCACCTCTCTTGCAAGAAATATATGTAGGATACAATTGTTGCCTTTTCGAAAAATGAAACAGATCAACATATAACAATAATTTATTGAAAACCGCTTACATGTGCATGACTGAGTTTAAAACAAAATATATATATATATATATATATATAAGGGGGGAAGAAAAAGAAAAACGAATCTTGGATAGCTTATATCTTGAACTTGAAAAGTAACTAGTTTTACCTCCATCCTGGAATGTAAACCGCCTGTACTGCTTGCATCAAAAGATTGGTTTGGTCCTCTAGTAGTTGGAAAATTCGTATTCCTTCTTCATAGCTGCTTCCGAATGCTGCTCGGGAAATCACATCTCTTGTCAAATTTACAAGACAAGGCCACACATCTACCTCACTAGACCCCTCTACAAGCACCATCTTCTCCCATTTGCTGATCATCTCAATGCAACATTGATGAAATGCTGGCAACATGTTCTGCAATAATTTCAAAGTCAATATATATATATATATATATGTATATATATTGCTGGAACTATTTCATATGCTAATATTGCTTTCACTACAATAAGGTAATTTGGTGCAGGGTAACCAGAACTCCTTGATGTTTCTACATTATTACAATATTTTCTAGCTATTCCCAGAAAGGCTTCATCTATGTCACTCGACTCTTCATTTGTTCCTTAAGTACCCGTGTCAAACAAATATTCGGACATGGGGATGAGGTGCAATCCTCCACATGAATAGCAAGACATAGAAAAAATCGAGCATACCCATGTCAAACATGTACACATATTCGACACTCATCCTTGAGTCCTAGTAACACAGGCTTCATCACCAACCACAACTCTCAAACAAATCAACAAAGGATTAATTAGTCCTACTCTTGTTCAGTTGCAATAGTACCTACTCTTCGTCAAGGACTCTTTACAAAGAAATGACCAAAGAAAAGTATTTCCTCACCACTCAATTTTACTCAACTTCTCACTTATTTTACTCTACATTCTTTTCTTTAAAAACTCCCAGCTGAACTGTATAAGAGTGATGTCAAGTAAATGTTAAATCAATTAAAGAAATTCAAACCCAAACTCAGAAGCTAGCTTGTAAGTTGGAGAATCTAATAGGCTATATAAGCCCCACTCATGTAAAAGACGTAGTCAATATGGAACTTTTGACACATACCTGACTAAAGAGTCCTAGAACAAGCAACTGGACGGGCAAAGAACCTAACTATGATACCTCAAACCATTCTTAAAAGCTAGTGTAAAGGGGAGAGTCTAATAAGATCCATGATTAATTGGCCTAACTCAAAGTTGCTCGGAGATAAAGGTATGGATCCCACACAGGTATGCTAAATTTTTTTTAAAGCTTTTTTCATATATTTGCAAGATCCAAATATGTGTTGGATATTTCAAAGAAAGTGAAGAGTTTAACTAACACCCTAGAGATTACAATTTAAATTTTATTCTACTGAATCCTGAGAGTGAGATGTGAAGTACATATGGAATTGGAAAGCCTACCTCCTTGTGTATAGCAATAATAACAAGCTGAAGTAATTAAGGCGTTCAAATTGATAAAGAAATGAAAAAAAAAAAAAATCCAAAAACTAAAGCAAATACCTTCAACTTATCTTGATGAAATGCAGGATTAATAATCTTTCTATGCTTCGCCCACTCGTCACCCTCGAGGGTTAGAAGCCCACTGAAAAGCAAGGTCATAATTGGGTTAATACGAGGCTTCTGAAAGTCAATAAGTTTGGTAAGTATCTCTTTGATCTCTTCAGGATCCATGATTGTCACCCTTGGTTTAGGTCCAAACCACCGAAATGATTTCTTGCCTGCATTTTCCGCCAAGAAATTAGAGACATTAACAAAAAACAAAACCAAACAAAACAATCTGATATCATGAAGTTGAGTTAGTCGATCTAAACTATATATAATTTTTAGACAAACCATAATTCTTGACAGTTTGATGATAGAAAGGAACAACGTATGGGGCAATATCATCAGTAAGGGCCATATGTTTGGATCTTGCTTGTCTGGTCATGAAGAAAATCTCCTTGACGTCTCCAGACAAAAACCTGTAAGGATTTCCTGTGAGACCCTGTTGCCTCAAGCACTTTTCAAGCTTCTTTGGGTTCAGCCACACCCAGTTTAAAATCCTCCATCCCAATATCAGAAATACCCCAACAACAACAAAAGAAAGCAAAGCTCTGATCAAAACAAGGGAAACTTCCATGTTTTCTTGATTGAGAAAATTGTGCAAACTGAAGTGTTTTTCAAAGAGTAGAAAAAGAGAAGAGCAAAGTTTTGTCGAGAAAAAGATGCCTATAAACGGAAAGAAAAATCTTCGCAAATAAATATTTTTGGCTTGTTTTCGAAATTGAAATCTTTGATGAGTTTGCCCGGGGAAAACAGGAAAGGGTAATAGAAAAGTCAAAAAGGTTGATGTCACGGTTGATAAGGATAAGGGAAACTAAAAAGTCATGTCATCTATTTAGTATATCGAGTAAGTACCGCCATAGATAAACAAATTTATTGAAAAGGAAATAATAAGTTGTAAAATTGAATACAAAATAGAAAACAGTGGGACTTTGATGCCCTTGGAACTCAGAAGCACCAACCACTGTTGTTGCTAGGGATAAAGTCTACAAACTGTTTTAATTTTTTTAAAAAAAATTTCAATTTTCATCTCTTTATAAAATCGAAATTATTAATACTGAAGTTTTTAAATTTTAGACGTAAAATTAAATTTGTGATTATATTTTATATATATATATATATATCATATTACTAATTAATTTATTAATTTTTTATAATAAAGTGTCAGCTCATTTACTTTGTTG
>JBBYHL010000002.1:6273444-6284580 GCA_038381835.1 Adansonia madagascariensis
TGAAATACACTAATGATAATATCCAGAGAACAAAGAGGAGAGAGCAGCATACGGAGAAGTCTGCAGGAGAGAGGACTGCAAGTTCGAATTATTCTTCTTCTTCTGTGAATATGATTGCTGGTTCTTTCGAGCTATTTGCCAAAGTCCCCTTCCAGTCCCTCCACTCGACTCGAGCACCACCATCCCCAAAACCAACCACCTTCCTCCACTCTCACTGTCTCACTCACTCACTCTATCTATATGTATATATTTAATTATTATTTATTAGTGTCTATACATAAATAAATGTATTTGCTTTTTAAAGACAAGGTTTTCTTCTTTCTTTTTTTTATTTTTTTTTACTTTTAGTTTTAATTTATTAGTCTAAAAAAAAGTGTCAATGGTATGTCCCCGAGGCTGCGCCATCAGATCAGAACCAAGAACAAAGCAAAGCGAGAAAGAGAGAGATAGAGATAGAGCCAAAGCCAAATTTTTTAAAGCAAACAGAGAGAGAGAAAGAGATAGAGAGAGGGGCTCACCTAAGGCTTTTACACGTGATAAAGAAAACACCTAAAAGCACTTTGCATGCGTGTATAAAGATTCATCATCATCATCATCTCTCCTTCACTCCCCTCCCTTTCTCGTCTCTCGACTCAATTCTTCCTTCCTCAAAAACCCACCCTTTATCTCCCCCTTTTGCCTTCTCTTTTCATCTCTCTTTCACCTTCTTTGGCCTCAAAGTTGAGCCTCCTTCTTTGCTTTCTCTTCTTGTTTGTTTTGCTTCAAAGTTTACTGCTTATTTTCTTCACTTGATTGGTGAGTTTTTCGGATTGTTTACTAGCAATATTCGTGATTTCATTTAATGAGTTCATTTTTTTACTTTCTACTAAGCATTAAATTTTTTGTTTTTCCTTTTGGGGGGGGTATCCATGAGATAGTGATTTCACTGCCCTTTTCAATGTTTATTCCTTCTCTTTGTATCCACGTTCTTGTTTTTCTTTGTTTTCTTCTAGATGGCTTTTATTCTTTCTATATACCAAGTCCCATGGTTTCAAATTTCTGTTCTTTACATAAAAATAAATACTAAAATAAATGAACTTTCTTCAATGCCGTTGCTATGTTTTTATCTGCTTGGGCTTATATTCATTTGTAATCTTAAATCTTTTCTTTCCTAATAAAGTTTTCAGTTTTTGGTAGGGACAAGCATAGGGGAATGGGTTTTTTTTTTTCTTTTTTGTCTTCTGAGTATTTCAATTTGTTTTTATTTTTGTTTTGATCTTCCATTAAATTATTCTTAAATGGTCATTGGTTTCACAATAGAGGTTTCTCAAGAAGGTTTGGTTTTTGTCTTTGCTTACCACTTTTTTTTTTTAAGTTGCAGTCTTGCAGAGCTGATTTTTAGTTGCAAGCTTAGTTTGGGGTATTGTGCCTTTGGTTAACTCTTCCTTGCTTAGTCTTTTGAGGCTTTTTTTTTTTTTTTTTTTCCCTTTGAGCAATATTTCAGAAACAATAATAATTGTGCATTAATTCATTAATTCATTAAATAGGTTTATAAATGGTGTTTATGGTTCAAACTTCTAAGTTTTGTAATTCTTTTTTTTAATGAATTTTAATTTTACTAGTATGTAGTTTTTGGGAGTTAGATGCTGAAACAAAGTTGAAAGCTTGTGGTTTTAGTGTTACAAAAGAATGGTAAAGCTTGTAATGAGCAAACAAGTCTGGACTGTTTACCGATACCCTTTTAGTTTTGCCTATGTAACTTTGATGCATTACCCTTATTTATGGTACAGGGCTCTTCATTTTCTTTAAAATATTCGTGTTTAGTACATATTTAGATACGGATACGAAAATATAATACTTCATGTTATATTAAAAAACATAAAAGAGATTGAATATATTCATGTGAAATATATTATTACTCCTATGCGGTTTTTGCAAAAATGGTGTTTTTTTCACTGACATACATTTTCCTTATTTGAATGTATTTTCAAGCAGAAAGGGTGATTAATACTTCAAGGTGAGGAAAACAATTATATAAGAATAGAGGAGAAAGCAGTGTTTTATGCGTGTGACATTTCGTGAAAAAAAAAATCCACCTTTTACTCTTTTGGATCAAAGTCTCTTGTTCTTGTGTTTGTATCTGTTTTTTCACCTTGCAAAGGTAAGAAAAAAAGCTAAACCAGTATGCCTATAAGGCAAATGAAAGAGAATTCAGAGCAGCACCTTGTGATAAAGAATCACTTGCAAAACACCATGAACCCAATTCAAAGATCACCAAAAACTGCACAAAATGGCAAAGGTCCACCACCGGCAGCAGCGGCTCATGAGCTGCCGCAGAACACGAAACGACCCCATAACCAAGCCTCACCTCCAACAAAGAATAGAGGAAGAAGGAGAGGAAGAGGTGGTAGAAAATCTGACCAAGGAGATGTTTGTATGAGACCAAGTTCAAGGCCTTGCACTGTAGCTCATAAGCCAGTGAATCCTGCCCCTGGTGAAGTTGGGGCCGCAACTTCGAATGGGTCTACTCAGAATGGTCATAATTTGTCTGGAATGGAAATGGGGTTTCCTACTTCAAGCAAGTCTTTGAATTTTGCATCTAGGCCTGGTTTTGGTCAAGTTGGGACAAAGTGTATTGTAAAGGCTAATCATTTCTTTGCAGAGTTACCAGACAAGGACTTGAACCAGTATGATGTAAGCTCATTTTTTTTTTTTGTATTGGCTTTTTTTTTTTAACATTAAAGTTGGTTCATAATATCATTGCATCAAAGCGAAAACATCTTATAGAGTATCTTTAATTAGTTTGTGACCTTTATAATTTGTTTCTTTGCTGCTCTGTTGCCCCAACCTTGTAACCGTGTCTTGACACATATCCATACATAGGTTTGGAGACATGACCCTCCAAGGACCCTCCAAACACTTGGAAAAACTTTAGAAAAATTGAACATACACGTATCTAACACTCCCACCAGAGTCTGGGTAACATCGTGCCGTTGTGTCTTTTCATATTTGACGTTACATTGAGACGAAATTGAATAAGATTTCTGTTCTCACAATGTCCTTTTCTTTTAATGGCATTTATGGTGTTTAAGTTTTGTTCTTATTCCTGTTTTTACCTCTTGCGACCTCTGTTCTGCTTCATTTCAGGTTACAATAACTCCTGAAGTGGCATCCAAAACGGTGAACAGAGCTGTTGTGGCAGAGCTTGTGAGACTGTACAAGGAATCTGACTTAGGAATGAGATTGCCTGCTTATGATGGCAGAAAGAGTCTGTACACAGCTGGTGAACTTCCTTTTGCATGGAAGGAGTTCACCATCAAGCTTGTAGATGAAGAGGATGGCATCAATGGCCCCAAGTTAGTACTAATTGTGTCTTCTGTCTCTTTATTTTTTTCTCATTATTATTTTTTTATCAATTTACTCAAAAGTATTATACAGTATGCATTAACGCCATTCTTGTTGATCTCCTATGACCTATATATGGATTTACAGAAGAGAAAGAGAATACAAAGTGGTAGTTAAGTTTGTTGCGCGAGCAAACATGCATCATTTAGGCCAATTTCTTGCTGGTAAGCGCGCTGATGCTCCACAAGAAGCTTTGCAGATTCTTGACATTGTGTTACGAGAGCTATCGACAAAGAGGTACTAGTTCTAAAAGTGTTTGTGCTTATCGAAGAATGATTCTGGTTATCAATAATTTTTCTTCTGTGAATCTCACTCTGCCTGATTCTGGGAAGGTACTGTCCTATTGGGAGATCCTTCTTTTCACCTGATATTAGGGCACCACAAAGGCTTGGCGATGGTTTGGAGTCATGGTGTGGTTTTTACCAGAGTATTAGGCCTACTCAGATGGGCTTGTCTCTGAATATTGGTATGTTAATTATGATAAATTTACTAAATTATTTGGCAGTTACTTGGATTGACATTTATCATCTTTTTTTAACCTTAATTTTGCCTTCATAATAGATATGGCTTCAGCTGCATTCATTGAGCCACTCCCTGTAATAGAGTTTGTTGCTCAGCTACTAGGCAAGGATGTCTTGTCAAGGCCATTGTCTGATTCTGATCGCGTGAAGGTCTTTTTTTCATTTTTGCTGCTGCAAGCTGGTTTCATTCTTGGCATTTGATTTACTCTTGATTAACTTTGAAATAACTGGCAGATTAAAAAGGCACTCAGAGGAGTGAAAGTAGAGGTAACCCATAGAGGGAATTTAAGAAGAAAATATCGTGTTTCAGGATTGACTTCTCAACCTACCAGAGAACTAGTGTAAGTTTCAGCTCTTTCTTTTCTGTTGCTTCTTGAATTTCTCTTTTGAATATCTAGGTTGATAAAGAATCATGGATGTTAATTATTTCAGTGGAAGCTTGAATGAGAGTGGAATAGAGAAGTTCCACTAACCTTATTTTTTCTTTTTAAGGATGTATGAATCCTGACGAGTGTATATTCTGTCCTTGCCTATGGTCCTTTTTTCAGGTTTCCTGTCGATGATAACTCAACCATGAAGTCTGTTGTTGAATACTTCCAAGAAATGTATGGCTTCACAATTGAGCATACACATCTGCCTTGCCTTCAAGTAGGAAACCAGAGGAAGGCAAATTATTTACCTATGGAGGTGAGAAGATTTCATTGAAAATTTTATTTTTAGTTGTCAATGTTTTTTTCTTTTGTCAAGCTCTCATGAGAAATCCAAATTCCTCACTTTGCCAGGCTTGCAAAATTGTTGAGGGACAGCGATACACAAAAAGATTGAATGAGAGGCAGATTACTGCTCTCTTGAAAGTCACATGCCAAAGACCAAGGGATCGGGAACATGACATTTTGCAGGTACGCATGATACTCGAATCGTGCATGCTTTATCAAGTACCCCCATTCAGACTTTACATTTTAGATTTATAACATTGATTTGTTCATAATCCATTGAAGGAATGAAAGATACTTTAAAATGCATGGTTACTGTTCAATTGCAATTAAGTGTTGAAGCATGACTACTATCTTACTTACCTTGATCTTTCTGATGAGCGATGAAAAATGGAACTACAGAATTCCTACATGATATAAATTGTGGATCAGTTTAGGAAGTTGCTAATCTATTCTATATATGCCATAATTTCCATTTATATTTTGAAAATTATCTTAATATGAGGATGAAATTGATGTGAATACTGGACTCTACACGTGAAGTTGCGACTTCTAGACAAAGGAATCTTAAAAATGCTACTATATGGAATAGAATTTATTGGTTTTTGATCTTGGGAATTATTTAGTACTATTTCGGTTTTGTAATTACTAATTGTCTGTGCTGCATGTTGAATGCAAGCAGACAGTTCAACATAATGCTTACAACCAAGATCCTTATGCAAAGGAGTTTGGGATCAAAATCAGTGAAAAGCTTGCTTCAGTCGAGGCTCGAATCCTTCCTGCCCCTTGGGTAATATATCCTCAAAATTTCTGCATAATCTGTAACAAAAAGGTATTTCTTATTCATTTTAGACCATTTCATTTGCCCCTTGCAGCTGAAATATCATGAAACTGGAAAAGAAAAGGATTGTCTGCCTCAAGTCGGGCAGTGGAATATGATGAACAAGGTACTATGCACATGTATGTTTTTAATATTACTCATATTTCCGGCGAGTTCTCTTTTTTCTCCACTCTCATTCCCTTTTAACCAAGCAAAGGAGAAAAAATTGAAGTAACAACGAAGTCAATCAAGAGTTGTGAAATGTTTGTGAAGATTAAAAATACCACTTTTATGCTATAAGGTACAGGGTAGATGAACTTAGGTGGTTTCTTATGTCCAGTTTACAAATAAGCTAAGCATGCAGTGCATAGATGGTCTGCTAGCACTAAGTCTAGAGGTTCTTTTAGTTATGCCTATTCCTTTTTGTAGCTTGTGTTGCTAATATTATGAACTCTTATTTTTATGTGATACAGAAAATGATCAATGGAATGACAGTAAGCCGATGGGCATGTATCAACTTCTCACGAAGCGTGCAAGAGAGTGTTGCTCGTGGGTTTTGCAATGAACTTGCTCAAATGTGCCAAGTTTCTGGCATGGTAGTTTTCTGTCTTATAATCTTGGGTTTAAGATCAATATGTTGTAGTTTTTTTCCCCCTATAATTTTTGTATTTCATAATTTCACTAGAGTATTATTTTATAAGTCATTGCTGTTATATAGGAGTTCAATCCAGAGCCTGTTATTCCAATCTACAGTGCCAGGCCTGAGCAAGTGGAAAAAGCTTTGAAGCATGTTTATCATGCATCCATGAATAAAACTAAGGGAAAAGAACTGGAGCTTCTATTAGCTATATTGCCTGATAACAACGGATCACTTTATGGTATGTCGTGTTATGATGGTTTGCAGTTATAAGTCTTAGATATGTGCTTTATTCCTTTGTGCTTATACATGCTTAAGGTAAGTCCTTAAATTGTACCCTCCTTTGCCCCCAAAAAAGGATGGAAAACTGGAAGAATGGTCTCAACATGGTATTGGCATACTTAAGTGTGACATCACTCTACTTTTGCAGGTGATCTCAAGCGAATTTGTGAAACTGATCTAGGCTTGATATCGCAATGCTGTCTCACAAAACATGTCTTCAAGATCAGTAAACAGTACTTGGCTAATGTTGCCCTTAAGATCAATGTCAAGGTTAAATCATTTCTTCCCATTATACACATAAAACCAATCTGTTTCCAAATGCCTTGATCTCAAAACTTTAAACCAGCAGTATGGTTACTTTAGTTTCTTCTCTGTTATTTTAATGATGCATATTTGAAAATCCCTAATAAATGGCTTTCCCTCATCATCAATGCAGATGGGTGGCAGAAACACTGTTCTTTTGGATGCTATCAGCTGCAGAATACCATTAGTTAGTGATATACCAACCATAATATTTGGAGCAGATGTGACTCACCCTGAAAATGGAGAAGATTCCAGCCCCTCAATAGCAGCTGTATGTAATTCCCTTTTCTGGTTTATGTTCCTCAACTTTATTTTTTCATGTTTGTGCTGAAATTAGATTCGGCTTTCTCAAATATATGGTCCTGTAGGTAGTGGCTTCACAAGACTGGCCCGAAGTGACAAAATATGCCGGGCTAGTATGTGCTCAAGCTCATAGACAGGAACTCATACAGGACTTGTACAAAACGTGGCAGGACCCTGTACGTGGCACGGTTAGTGGTGGCATGATCAGGTATACCGATGTATCCATTTAACCCTGAAGTTGTATCCATTTTCATTTCTAATTATAATTTCTTGTGCAGGGATCTTCTGGTATCCTTTAGGAAGGCAACAGGGCAGAAGCCACTGAGGATTATATTTTACAGGTTTGTGATGCGGATTTTGTTAGTAAAAATTTCTATTATTGTATTTTATTTCTGGTTGTCACACCTTAATTAAAATTCAAATTGAGATAGATGTCTCGTTCCCAAAGTTTTAGGGGGCCAAAATGAGTTGTCAAGGTTTTTTTTCTGTATTTTATCCTCTTGTTAAATTGATCTGCCAGTATCGGACTCGTGCATCTGTAAACTCTGACATGCATTTGGTAGTACGTGGATTCTTGCTTACTGCTGTTTTTTATTTCAAAAGTTGTGGGTACAGTTGTACTCCTGCATTTAAACAATCTAGGTGGGTTGGATCCATTGGTCATGTTTATGCATACGTCACGGACCCTTCATGTCTTGTACTAATTGTTGAATCATTGGAGCAGGGATGGTGTCAGTGAAGGGCAATTTTATCAAGTTTTGCTGTATGAGCTAGATGCAATCCGGAAGGTGAGCGCGAATATAATCTTTTCTGATCACTCTTTCTAAATCAATTGAGACAAATTTGTAGATGATTATGATTCTGATAAAGGATTTATTTCTAGGCTTGTGCTTCTCTAGAACCGAACTATCAACCACCAGTGACTTTCATTGTTGTTCAAAAACGACACCACACTCGATTGTTTGCTAATAATCACAGGGAGCGAAGCAGCACGGACAAGAGCGGAAACATTTTGCCTGGTAAAAGATTAAGTCTCTTGGATAATTTGGTTATTCAAGATCCATGGATGGGAATTGCACAACTTGAGCATCATTAATTGTTCTAAAGATGTTGCATTTTGTTTTTTTTTTTTTTTCTCAGGCACCGTAGTTGATTCGAAAATTTGTCATCCAACAGAATTTGATTTTTATCTTTGCAGCCATGCTGGTATTCAGGTAGAACCTCAACATTCTTCACTCCTTTTAATCTTGGGAACCTTGGATTTTTTCTTTTTTTTTTACTGAATTTTCCTTGACAAATGTTGCCGTAATTTTATGTGTTTATATCTGTTAACCTTTGTATGCTGATAAATACCGACTTCATGTGTGTTAAATAGATGATGTTGAAGTAGCAACCTTGGATAAATGCAGTGTTCCTAGCTAGTTATACTTTTAATCACCAAGATGCATTAGAAATTTGTGTTTACATAATTGCATATGTCATTTAAACATGTTACCATGCTATAAACTGTCATCTCGTTCTTTAAGCACGCTGTCCTTTGTATCATATAATTGGTTATTCATTTAGCTTTAGAATTAATTTTATCTTCTTCATTAATACGGCAGGGAACAAGTCGGCCAGCACACTACCATGTTCTTTGGGACGAAAACAATTTTACGGCGGATGGAATACAGTCTCTAACAAACAACCTTTGTTACACATATGCAAGGTGCACGCGCTCCGTCTCTGTTGGTAAGTGAGGTTTTCATATAAAATTAGTATAAATTTTTTTTTTCATATTTTTAATTGGGAATTTCATATTGAACTTTGAAAACAAGGATGTGGTGCACAAAGTAACCGAAACCATGCAGAAAATCTTAATTTTAATGTATTTTAATGGCACCATCATGAAAGCGTTTTAGCCAACAACTTTTTGATTGATTAATGATGAGTAGCAACTCAATATGCTGCTGATTTGCGGGTTTCATTTCGCAGTTCCTCCTGCATATTATGCACATTTAGCTGCATTCCGTGCAAGGTTCTACATGGAACCTGAGATGCAAGAGAATGGGTCGACGGGTGGTGGCAACACTGGCAACGCCAAAGGAACAAGGGGAGCAGGAGAATCCGGGGTGCGGCCATTGCCGGCCTTGAAGGAGAATGTGAAAAGAGTGATGTTCTACTGTTAGAAGAACGGAGAGAGATGTTGATGGTGGTAGTAGCAGTCAAGTGAACCGGGAAATGCAGCAGCAACCATGCCTAGGCTTTTAGTCTTTTCAGTTTAGTGATTTCTCTTTTGTACAGTTGCAATGATTAATGCAAAGTTAGGTTTCAGGGGTCCTTGATAAAAAAGAAATTGTCAAAAAAGCGGGAGGAAATGACTGTCACTGATGATGTCAGAATGTTAAACTAGGCTCTATGTAAAGAAATGTTTTATTTAGAATCAATCTTAATGTTAGGAAATTTTGGCTATGACCTACAATTATGGAGCTAGTATTATATATGTATATATGTGTGTGTGCGCGCGCTGAATCTTTTACCATGTTTCAGTAGTAACTCTTCAAAATGCTCTGTGCAAAGCCTCAACTTCGGAATTAGAAAGAGAATTACTGAAATGGGCAACAAGTTAAAAAGTCTTCAACACCTGAGGATTGATTAATGCCGTTAAATGCCTCCCTTGTACACCAATCCACGGGTTCAGGCTTGGCCTGAGTTGAGTCAGGTCTAGGTTTTGCTTCAAATTATAAATATTAAAATAATTCAAATTATAAATATTAAAATAAAATAATTTTTTAATATTTAAAATACTGAAATGGGTTTTGAATTTGACAAAATGGATTGAGTTTGGGCAAATAATTTTTTTTTTTATTTGAGTTAATCCAATCCTCGATGTCTCAAAACCAGCTAATAACTTATTTTCAAAGTTGTATTACTGTGCAAAATTTAGTAATTTGTATATTCACGTTATATTTATATATTTTATCGTATTATAATTATATTTAAAATATTTTATATTTATATAAATTTTGATATGTTAATAACTCATATTATAAAATTTTTATAAATGTATTTATTTTGTGTTATGTCGTATTTTTATTACTTTATGCATATCATATTTATGCAATAATATAATCATATTAAAGTTATCAAATCTAATATCTAGATTATTTGGAAGCTAAATTGGTTACTGTTTAATTTCTTTGGTTTGGAGTTCAAACAGTACAGATATATAATGATCGTAGCGAATCTGATATCTCAATTTTTAAAATATTTAAATTCTAATCTGTTTAATTTATTCAGTATATGAATTTTCTTACTATTTTAATATTACTATATGGATTCACGTTGGATTTAAATAACAACATATATTAAATATATGAATTTATTAAATATCTAAATTTATTACATCAATTTTTAAAATAAAAATATAAAATCAAATTATTATTAAATATGTAAATTAAAATTAAATTCAAATATTCAAATCTACTATCCGTATAAATAAAAAAGATCTAGATAACAAATTAATTTGGATATTCTACATTGTTCTTGCCAAAACTAAAATGAATTTAAATAATAAATATTAAAAAAATTATATTCTAATCAACTCCGTATCTATTACAAATAGTAAATCTAATATTCAAATTCAAAAATTATCTAAAACTATAGTATTTAAACTCACAAAAGCAATAATATCAAATATCTACATTTTTATTAGTCATTCCCATCCGTACGTAAATATGATCCTACTTCAGCAAAAAGCAAGGACAATGAGTGGTTTATCCTTGACTGCATTTGGATCCCACCGTTAAAATTGGGATTACGCATTATGTTGGTGCGTTTGATCCGTTTGGATCACAGGTTAGTGGAGATTGCATCTCCATTGGTATGCAAAATCTTTACTAATGCCTTAGACCAAAGGGTCTTTCACTTTTACAACCTTTTTATTTTTTATTTTTTTTATATAATATAATACATATATAAAAATTTTATTATCTATATGATGTATGTATAAAAAATTTATTATTATATAATAATATGAATGAATTAAAAATAATTAATTATATTAAAAATAAAAATAAAAATAAATACTATTTAATAAATTATATTATTTATTTATTAATAAAATAATTATTTGACAAAAATATAATTTTTTTAGTTTTTATTATTTATTAATTTAATAAATATCTAATAATC
>JBBYHL010000002.1:6296790-6314137 GCA_038381835.1 Adansonia madagascariensis
ATTTATAAAAATTTATTTAATTATAATTTTTTTATATTTATTTTTAGTATTAAATTTAGGTTCGGGTTCGGGTTCAGGTTCTTTCGGGCTCAGGTCATTTTGGGTTCTGGCTATTTCGAGTTCGGATCATTCGAATTCGGATTTTTTCAGGTTCGGGTCGTTGACTTTTGATCTAATCGGGTTTGAACTCGAATTTTTTTGAACGAATTTTCAAGTTCAGGTTCATTTTGTCACCTCTAATAATTAGGGTTATTTTCATCATGCCCAAACTCTTTGCGCTTGGAATATTTAACAACTTGTGGCATATGTCTGCATTTTAATCTCTTTTCAAGTGTGTAAATCTTATATTATATTATATTTTGAAGAGTATATATATTAAAATGATGTGGAAAAAAGAATCCTGCCCCTTGATCCATGGGTTCAGAATCAGAAGAATGCAATATTATTGAAATCTCTTTGTTTTCAATGTCAAAGGCCATTGAAGCATCTTACGTTTATGTAATGGTTATTGATTATTAGTAATTTATTCATCCTAATGCTATTCACAGTAATTATTCTGATGTAGAAGAGGAGAAGATATTCCTTTTATATATATATAAAGCATAAAAATCCCATTTGGCTTAACTATCCAATAATATTTCCACATCTTATAATAGTTCATCCAACATTACTAACAAAAATGTTAGCAAATATTCTGGAAAAGAAATTTGCGTGGACATCTCCACGATATTTATGAAGCCAAGAATACAGTTAAAGGGACCAAAATATTAATATAAAAGTTCTTATAATATAGACTTATTCCTGAGTCGAGTTATTTGTCTGACTCGATAAATTCTACCCAAATAAACATTTAAAGTTTGGACCCAAATTGAATTTCTTTTTGAATTTAAAAATATTTTATTTAATTTTAATTATAAAATATTTTAAAAAATAAAATATAAAAAAATATATTTTTTAATATTAAAAAAGAGCAAACAAGTTGTACTACACCTTGGCAAGAAAAATTTTTTGCTGTTCAAGCTTGGCTTGATTAGACCCATGAACGATTTTATTATGAAAACGTTAAATACAAATATTATAAATAATGTCAAGATTCCAAATAATATATAAATCCCTTATAATAAAAAAAATTTCAAATATTACCATTCATATATTTAAATTTTTTAATAAGCATTAAAGTTTCAATGTCCAAAAATTTTATAGTCTAATTAAAATATCATCGGAGTATTTAATATTGCAAAGGAAAAACATAAGATTACATATACATTTAGGAAAAGTAAAATAAGTTAATTAAATGTATAACTAGTAATAAATATTTTAATGGTTTATCTTTATTCTTTTAATTGATTGAAAAGGTAAACAAAGAGAATAAAGCAAATAATAATGAATGAGCTTTAGGCCAAAACTGTTACCGAATTTATCATATCAAGTTACAAATTTTACATGGGATCAAATTAAAAAATTTGGAGAGGGCAAACATAAATATAGCTTATTTTTTAAATAGTGATGCAGAGTATTTTCAGAAAATTAAAAAATTTAGGGGGCCAAAAATAATTATACCATTTTCCAAATAGTGATATTAAGGTATTAAAAAAAAAACTTTAAAAATTTATGGGGGTGAAGTCCCCTGCCTGCCTCTTCTCTATGCCTCTGCATATATCATTTAATGGATACATTAATTGGATTATAACTAAGAGTTTATTTTGATACATTTGCACTGAAAGTTTTAATTTCATAATCAGATTAAAGATTATTACATGTTTATTTATTTTTTAATTTTTTAGTATATTTAATATATATCATTTTGTTAATTTTACTTGTGAATCTAATAGTTTCACGAGTGAATATGATAATTTCTCTGCTATGCTAATGCTAAAGCATAAGATTTTGTAGCATATAATCCAAAGTAATAGTTGCTCCCCAAACCATAAAACTATCCTAACATGGAAATTTTTGTTTCACATTTCCCACACATTTACTCATACCCATAGTATTGTTCCTTCACGATGTGGTAAACCCTGGTTGAGTCGAATCACGATTTGAAAAAAAAAAAATTTAAGTTTGGATCGAATTAGATTTGGATCAATTTAAAATTTTATTTTACTGTTTAAAATAATATTAAAAATTATTTTTATATTAATATTTAATTAATAAAAATAATTTTTATTATTTAAATTGTAATTCGAGTAGCCAACCTAAATTACAAAAATTGTTATTTCAATTTAGCTAGATTTGTCCGTAGACTAGGCTATCCACCCAAGCTAAACCTTAGACATGCTTGGCCTTTAATTTGATCCAATCCGAATTACTATTTAATGATTAAAAATATCTTTTATTTAAATTTAAGTATAAAAATATAAATATTTTTTTAAATTTAATTATAAAAATATTTAAATATCTTTTATTAAATTTTATAAAAATATATAAATATTAAAATAAAATAAAATAAATTTTAAATTATTTATTATTTATTATTTATTATTTATAAACAATAAATTTAAGTTTTCAAGTCGAGCCAAACTGGGCTTAATTCAGACTTGACCTAGCCTACAAATTAAATCCAACCCAATACCAGTCAAACTTGTCGGACCAGACCAGTTGCCCGACCATGAGCAAATCTACTATATGGTATACTAGAAAAATGCCCACGCCTTTACTATGGGAAATCAATAAAATTTTGAATATAATATTTCTATTAACGAACTATTAGTGTAATGATTAAATTCTTAAATAAATAAATTTATAGCTAAAATAGAATTATTATAATAAATTGTGTAAAATATAAGATTAATTAAGACATGACACGAAAATAACATGAAAAATAATTAAATCATACCATGACATGAAAATAACATGAATATGTCACAAATACACGAACATGTCAGAATATTTATAAAAACAAATTACTAACATGTAAAAGTTCATATAAATTTATAGTAATTTAAATACATAAAAAAATTAACACAAATACAAACGCAATTTTCTTTTAATCTAGACAAACAACTCTAATCATTATGTGACATCTAACACAAAATTACGAGTTATTTTTACAATTTAGATGTAGCAATTTTGAACTTTAACATGGTTATACAATATGAATACAACATGAGAAAATAACTAAACACAACGAGATGGGAAAATAAAATAAACACGATACGAATCTACGAATATGTTAAAATTATACAAAACAAATTAAAATATGTCAAAATTTATATAAATATATTACCTTAAAATGATCAGGATATTAAAAAATAATACAAACACAACATAAACATATAATCTTTCTCATGTTTATATCTCTTTCATTTTCTTCTTTCTGTCGCTTTCTTTTCTTTTTTTTAATTCACTACAATAAAAAAAAATACAACTTAATTCTTTAATCACCCTCTACATCCTAAACATATAATCTTTCTTGGGTTTTTATCTCTTTCATTTCCTTCTTTCTGTCTCTTTCTTATTCTTTTTTTTAATTCACTACAATAAAAAAAATACAACATAATTCTTTAATTACCCCATACATCCTAAATTAACTCTTAAACTTAGGTGTCCCCAAAACCATACCTCTTAATTTCAAATTGAGCAACCTTATAACTTAGAGACAGCTTTTATACTTACTTATAGAAGTTATAGATTATCAATATTAATTGTTATACTTATATAATATTTTCACATAACGTAAGTAGAAGATTGATTATTTAGTAAATAAGAATTGTTACGAGAAACAAACATAAAAGGAGGTGGCAGATTGATTACCCAGAAAAAAAAAAAAAAAAAAAGGTGCTGTGTCACATGTGTTATATGAAATTGTGGTCCAAATACTTCCTAATGCATATATAGTTAAAAAATGCTTTTGCCATGTGATGCTGCCATTATTTGAATATAGAGTTGCATAACTGAAGTGTGCATTAATATATAAATAATTAAGTTAGATGCTTTTGTCCCTTTCGTTCTCCTTTCTGTTGGAGCTTAGTATTCAACCAAATATTCATTTGCTTTTCTTGACTGAATGCTATTTCTCTTTTTTTTTTTTCTTTTTTTTTTCCTTTTTTATACTGCTTTAACTATATTTGTCAAAAGATGTTTCTTATCAAGTTGCATAAGCCTATTTTATTAGACTATATTATTTGAACTTTTTATTTTTTAAACTTATTTTTATTCGATATTTTTGATCGACATATATTAAGATATGAATATAGAATATGATCTTTCAAATATATAAAAAAATTTAAAATAATTGAATATATTCGTATCGCATATATCTCAATATTCAATATTGACCCGAGTCCAAATAATGTAGGCATTAGGTGAAACGAGTGAGCAAGTTACAGTATTAGGATTTTCATCTTTAACCTCTGCATGTTCTTTACAAAAAGTTTAGTTCCTTAAAGTGGCAAAAAAAAAACACTTTTCTTGGTAATTTCAATATTTAAAAATTAATGATATATTTTTTCCATTTATATCTGTTGAAAACAAAATTTGTTGCAAAAATAATTATTAAGTAATCGCAGGTCTATTAAAAGAAAACCCTAATTTGAATTGAAACCTTTCGCTAACATTATTTAACTGAAGAAAAAAAAAGTTCCTTTAAAATCATTTTAATCCCTTGTTCATAGGCCAAGTTCATGCTCCCAATGTCTTAAAGTGTCGAGCCATCCCATTTCTACAAAGTTTCTCATACAAAGTTTGAATCCGCTGGAGTTTGAGTCAATCCGAAAGCCTTAATCACTCTTCAAAAAAATAGTAAAATATAAAAAATTTTATACTAATATTTATATATTTTTATAATTAAAGTTAAATTAAAATATTTTATTATTAAATAATAATTCTAATTGGATCGGGACAAATCCAAATAAAAAAAGAAACGTTCAAAACTCTACCTATACCAAACCAATCAGGTAACTTAACTTTTAGACGGGTCCATCCACAGTCGGAGCTAATGGAATCTTCTTTTATTGAAAACAATTTCTCTTGTTTGTTTATGAGAATATTGGGGGGGGGGGGGTTGCTTTGTCCCACAACTGTATTTCCATTGCACTTCGGACTAGAAAAATTTGAGCACATCCCATGCATTTCATTTTCGATGCTAAAGGGGATGATTTTTACAGACCTTTCAGCTGAAACAAGGTAGGCAGCCCCCTGGGCCACAAAATCTTTAGCAGGCAACCTTATAGTACTATGAGTTGCTAATTGAATGAATGAAACCATCTAATTCTACTCGCTAACTTTGCCATAATGTGGTCCAAGCTGCTGCGACTAGGGGGTGCTTATTTTTGGCCAGTTCTTACTACTTTCACCACCATTGAATCTCTACTTTTCAGTTTCTAACATATACTTCCAAAAATTACGTTCTCTTAGCCCCAAAATAAACAATTTGCTTAGCTGGAAGTTTAAAAGCGTTGCTTACTGAGATTAAGATTATCATTTATTATAATTATAAATATAATAAATCTTATCGAATAAATATTAATAATTAAAAAAATTAATATCATAATATAATAATTATAATATCGTATTACTATTGCTAGCTATTTTAACAGCTGGATGAGAAACAAAATAAATATTTAAGTCATATACCTAGTATATCATCAGCAATCTTTTCCTCAGATTAGTAAAACTCTAGGCCAACTGTAGCTGTCACACATTGATAGCCCCCCCTCTCTCTCTCTCTCTCTCTCTCTCTCTCTATATATATATATATATATATATAAAGTTTGCAACTAAATTGACTGGTAGATGTAATTAATTTCCTATATAAATTAATATTAATGATTTGGTTTCATCCTTAAGATTCCTTGGAACTTAGGTTAGTAACAAGGATTTACTCAGCCAAAGATAATAATGGTCTTCTCCCAAACTATTGTTACAGTTGTTCCTAAGTTCCTACTCAGCGACACACCATGTGTTCGATCTTAGAGAGTTTTAACAAATGTGTACTATGAAAATCATTTGGGTATACAATAGAATCAATTTTAAAAAACCGGATGGAAGGTTAAAGCAGTAAAATTTTTGTTACTCGTTTAATTGGTCGGATCAATTAAACTCATCTATTGTATTAAAAAAAAATTTAAATATTAAATATATAATTTTAATAGTAAATAAATATTAAATTTAATAAATATTTAATTAAATAATATAATTTTTAATATAAATTTAAAAGATTAAAAGTTTAAATCACATCACATATAATAATTTTTATATAAAAAATTTTAAAAATAAATTTAAAACCAGTTTATACAAATTTTTTTAAGTTTTTACCAATTCAACTAATTTTATATCAATTCAATAAATCCCTAATTTGATGATATACTAATTCTCTATTTAATCAATTAATTTTATCTGATTTTTTTAATACTGAATAAAATTATAATATAATAAAAAATTAAAATTTAATTAATTAATTTATATAATTATGATATTTAAATTACAATATATGGAGTCACCTGCCTATCCCTTTGTACTCAAAGAAAGAAATAATTATGATGCGAAAGGGCCGAATGATTCCAGGAGATGCGATAAAACACGCGTGTAATTAACTAAGCGGTAACCACATGAGGGGTTTCATTTCACAACGAGCAAAAATGGAGGGGTTAGCCCTTCGCCGGCACTGGCAGGCATGACATGGCTGTCCCTGGCATGGATCTACTTAAAGAGTATGAATTCTGGCCTTCATGCCATTGGTAAGCGTGTTCCCTAATAGCTCTACTAGCCCCCCCTAGAGTTCAGCACTCAAAAGAGGAGTCAGTAAAGTACTAATAAAAACTCTGCCCGGGCCTCATCTTGCAGGACCTCCCAGGGATTGCCAGAGTTTGAGAGGGGCAAAGCAGCAACAGGGAACAACTGAAAGTATGGGGTTGGGGAGAGTAGAGTGGTCCCATTGGCTAAGAGTTCTTTTTTCTACAAACAGCTTATTGTTAAGTGTAAATACTAAAGCAATTACTTTCTCATGAAAAGCCCACTTACACATCATTTTCTTAGAAATATATAACATTATATGGTCACAAAAAGAGGTAATAAAAACAAATGTATCAGCACAATGACAGTGGAAGAGAAGAGAAAAGGGTATGAAAAATACCAACTGCGAGCCTCATTTATCAGTCTACGTTTTTGGAAAGGGAAAGAGTATCTCTCTGTGATTTAAATTATAGTTACATATATATTTTTAATTTATTTTATGTTCATTATAATTATAAATAAAATAAATATTATAACAATTAATTATAATAATTATATCACCACGAAAACAAATTAAAAGTATAAAATGTCACATTAAAGTAGGTACTTAATTCCTGCTGAGGAATCAAACGCATGATAAGCTATGCCTATAAAAAGAGTTGGTATGGGGTGTTTTCTTTCAAACAAAATCTCACTTATCCATTGTTTTATGTTCTCAAGAAAGCTGTACAGCGATGGCATCATTTTTCCCTTCCCTTTTTCTCTTGCTTATGCTTTGGTTAATTATTGTGATAGTTGGAAAGAAAAAGATGGCCAACTTTTTTCTTTCGGTAGTCAGAGAGAGAAGTGAAGGGTTAAATGATTGCAACCATCAAGGGGCTGGCTGAGATGGGATTGGAGGGGCACCAAAAGGTCAAGAAAACAAAGCCTAAGTTGAGGAGTTTTTGGATTCCTTTTGGGAATTAATCATATTTATTTTATTATTTTCTCAAAGGCCTGCCAACAATTTCAAGTACCCCTCTGCTTTAAGGTAACAATAATGAAAATAATGGACTACAATATCAATATCCATTTTTCTGACATCTTTTTTTTTTTTTTTGTCTTTTGGTACTAAGGGAATTTCATTAGAATAATTAGAGTTCTGTGTTATGAGGAGTCAGACTCCAAGCATATCAGCATGTACAATTAAGCTACGTTATACAAATTTAGATGTGCTAAATATAAATATAGGTCGAACTTAACTATATATAGTTGGATATAATAGATATAAATATAATATATTTAATTTTTTTTAAATTTTTATGTATTTAAAAAGTTTTTGAAATTATATTTTCATAATTATATCCTAAAATGTAACCATCTCCTAACATATTGAATTTAAATGTCAAATACAAATATTGTAAGAAAAATAAAAAAAATTATGTTCTGCTTTATGTTCTTGCCTACTGTAGACAATTCCAGAGTTGGTTACTATAGTGTATTAATACACTATAATCAGACACTACATGTCTAGGGAAACAGTAGTTAACCTATTTAAATTCAATCTAACGACATCAATAAATAACAAGTTAGATCCGACAATTTCATTCTGTCAAAAGCTTCTGCAAAGAAGAAATGTAAGGCACGTGGAGAAAACTAACAACAATAAGAAAATAAAAATTAAAAAAAAAAAAAAAAAAAGAGGATCATAGATATTGAAATAACAAAAATGTAATCCACGTATTCATATTCAATGCCACATTATCAAAGGACTGAATTTAACAAAATACAAATAAAAAATGGGGGGAATTTAATATATAAACTCAGGTGTACACATCGTGGACCAGATTCATTTTATAACACTATGGATTGGACAACCAAAATTAACTACCTACAAAAATTTACACCTCAATAACATCATCTAATTACTTGCTTTGTTGCTAATACACAACAAAAACTAAGTCAGGCTGCTAATCCTAGTTAGTGCAACTGCTATGTGCGGGCAATTAATTCCTGAAGAATTACAAAAATCCGATCCTCGATGGAATAGGCATTAAATATGATATAATAACAATATTCAGGCAAACAATAAGAGGAAACAATTATTAAAATTGGCCAACCTACATGTTCTTAACTCGAATTCCTGAAATCATTTGTGTGTTTGAGCAATATATCATAAAGATCTTTGGCCGACGGGCGATCACTGGGATTTTCCTCTGTACATTGACGGAAGACATCAACGAGAAATCTAAGCGTTTCTGTTTCGGCCTCTGTTCCATATTGGGTCATTGCACTTTCAGACAATGATTCCAATGCCTCCAGCTCTTCGGGTAGTCTTGGACGCTTGCCCATCTGCATATATAATCAGAAGAAACAAATTGCTTAGAACAAAGGTATCAAAAGGAAGAAAGGACAATCGCAGAATTTACAATTGCAGTTACCTGAATAAGTTCCTGAATGTGCAGCTCCGATAAGCCGGAATAAGGAACTTGGAGAGTCAACAATTCATAAAGCATGCATCCAAAAGACCAAATGTCCACTTCCTGCAACCAGTTAGAAATAGACTTAACATCCACATAAGCAATGAATTTATGTAAAACAGACTCGAGCAAATCAACTCAAACCAGATATAGCAACATATCACTTCAAGCCGATATCTAAATGTTACTCTTTATCTCTCTTCACCCCATCCTCTTTCTATTCAACATAAATATACACATTAGTATAGCAACTAAATTATGTTTTCTTTATCATCAAAATATCTGCTCTGCTCATGCTACCCAATCATTTTCACCAAATCAAGGGATTATAAGTCAACTCAAAAATCACTGCAAAAATAGCAAGCAAGAAAAAAAAAATTACCAGTCCATACAGATTACGCTTATGCATTGCACGTAAAACCTCAGGAGCCATCCAGCGCGGTGTTCCAACACAAACATCAGGAGGAGGTATCCCTAAATGAGCAATACAACATGTATGCAAGAAAGACCTAAGAGGTACTGCTCTATCAAAATCACAAAGCTTCACAACAGGGCTCCCATCAACTCGCTTCCCATCCAAATCAATCAGAATATTTTCACTTTTTATGTCGCGATGAATAATGTGCTTTGAGTGCAACTCTGCCAATGCAGATGCAACATCACGCGCAATACACAATGCAGAATCCACAGGGACATGTTTCTCACCAGCTTTTGCTAGTTTCTCAATATGAATCTGCTCATAACCATCAGGATAAATCAGTTTTCAATGCAAGAAACTCAAGCAACCATGAATTAACATAAACAGAAAATAAATACCTTCAAAGATCCTCCTTTTATGTACTCCATCAAAATTGCAGACTGCAAGATTTGACATTCTGATTTTCCATCCCCTACAGAAACCCACTTTGAAGATATTTGATGTCCATACATTTCTACTATGCATGGGTGTTTCAAGACACTCAGTATTCTTACTTCCCCCAGGCAACTGTACTCAAAATTTTTTGCCTCATTGAATGAAGCACCATTTATTTCTAGAGTGCGCACCTGCCAATCCACATCATAGAAGATAATAACTAAAAGGTTCTTATAACAGAATTGAAAAACTAGCAGTAAATTGAAAAGGCATGAGAATGTCATGACAAGAAAATCAGCATCAATAATAATTACACTTCTATATCTAAAAACCCATTAAACAATCTAAATTCATCAAATACCTAGTGCCAGCATTAGAAACTAAACCTGACAAGATAGCTCAAATGACACACCTTTGCTGCAGCATCCATTGATCCAAATTTGCATCGAATGAGAGAACTGGAAGCCACTCTTTCAATTTCATCACTTGTGGTCAGAGAAGGGAAAGAACTCAAGACAGGACTGCTTTCAGATGAAAGAGAAGCTCTTGTCCGACTAAGGGGAATGTATCTATAACAAAAAGCAGATAGCTATCAGAACAATGAAAAAATAAAACTTTTTCGAGCAAAACATCGTATCTAAGACACACACAAACACAAGTTATCTCCGCAAGACAGAAGAAACAAATAATTCATAATGAATGTTAGTGGCTCAGTTAATAATTATAAAAGTGTTGAACACAAGATTGAGCTTTCACAAGCTATCTTTCCAGATTCCAAATCTGCAGTGTTATAATGAGACCAAATCTTCAAACCAAAGTAATTGGTTATACCACAAAATATGCTAGAAACAAATGATAGATATCCAAAATATCTTTTTAAATACAGAATCTAAGAAATATTTGCGTCAAGTAAAGAGACTGACCTGCAAAAGCATTCAGGATCCATCTCTTCTCGTATGTCATGCGGATGACAAGCATCAACCACCATGCGAACCCATGAATCACCCCTCTTTATAGGAATGATATTCCAGGCATGTGGCATGAAATCCAAGTAGCCCCTGATAAGCTCACAAGGAACTGGTGGTTCCATTCGATCACATAGATACTGTACCAATCGAAGTCATACAAGGTCTTATTAAAAATAAAATAAAAAGAAGATAACAATGAACTAAATTGATAAATACCAAACACAAAATAAAAAAAAAAAAAATCAAAAGAGAACAAAGGGAAGAAATTCACCTTCATGAGCAGTGCTCTATGCCTACACACGCCAAATTGAAGAGTACCTATTGGAACAACAATGGAATTCCTCTTTGACTTTATTGACCGTAAAGATCTCTCACAGAGCTCAGAGAAAACAATATCTTCTACAGTATCCAAGGTCTTGTTAGATGCGCTAGCACTGTCACCATTTCCTGTTGAACAGGTGCAAATGAAAGGATTCTTATAGTTAGAACCAGATACTGCTTTTCGAGTCCTTTCTACAATACCACTTCTATCACTCCCTCCAAAATGATCTGATACGAAAAGAGCAAGCAATGATGCGATCTGAAAGTTATCAATGGGAATCCGCTCCTTATCTTTATCTAAACCATTCAAGTGCTTCAAATGAAACACCAAAGCTTGAGCAGAGAGAGCAATTGCATCTAACTCTTCATCTCTTTCCCTAAAGAAAACAATATACATAATCATTACTCAAATAAAAGATCAGAAATATTTTTTGCCAACCCATTAAGCAGAATCTAGTACCCTTGATTTATAAAGAAACTTAAATCCTATTCACGTATGTAAAATTAACCTGTCTACAAGAATTACTTCACGTGAGTCAAGATGAAAGATCTGCTCATAGCTACTCAACGGCATGAAGGGGCGATCACGTCCGGCATCATAAAAGCCATCTGGTAGATAGTCTTCAGTCCCACAAAATGAAGTGGTACTATACTTTCGTGATAAATTGGAGCAATAATCTGTTGGTTTTCGAGACTTGCATGGTTTTGGATTATTAAGATCCCCATCAGAATGCCTTTTCGACTTAAAATTAGACTTGGATATTTCCGAGGATGAACCTTCATCCGGCTCAATAGCTCCTTCTCTTACCGGGCTTAAAGATGCATCAAGCTGAGAACATTCATCTTTACTCCCTTTATTTATTGATTGATGACCAACTGATGTACTATTTTTTTGATCGAACCCCTTTTTACAAGTAAGTGTATCATCATCATGTCCAACACTATTGATGTTCTCATCTTTGGCTTCTGATAAAAATAGCGGCTTATCATCATCTTTGCCTATAAGTTCAGACGCAGCTTCTGCACAGGTGTCAGAGGTAAGCACATCATTGTCGCCTGGTCCTTCTCCACCTGCCTTCACAGTAAGCACTTCAGCATGTCCTTCACCCTTCCACTTCCTGCTGTTGTTTAGACGTTCTTGTCGAGCTCTTTGCTGCAAATAATGTCTCCTCTTCCATCGTTTACTTGATCTCCGAGCAGCAAAACTTCTACCATTTGCCAATGGCACATTTAAGATGCCTGATGAGTTCTTATGAGAGCCTATTTCAAAAGTGAAAAGAACAAATTACTTTCACTGTTAAGGTCAAGATAAATGTAGAGGAATGGAAAATTATATTATGAAAAAAGTGATTTAAGAGAAATGTATAACAAAACTTACGGTAAACACCTTACCGTTATAAGAAACACCTCCATCATTATCCTGAGCAGTAGTTTCATATACATCCATTTCAACTGAAGAACTGGAGAAATCATCACCGGAGGCGCCTTTGCCATTTCCTTCCAGAATGCATTGTACCCAAGAAGGTATTTGAGAACAACTTATAAGTTTATTGTACTGGAAGATAATGTAGATTTATAAAAACAGGAAAACAATGTTAGATTTAAAAAATTAGACGCTGTGCAAATGCATTAAAGTTTTAACCAAAAAAAAAAATACAACTTAATCTACCTATTACCATGAAAAACATCTGCTCCAACAAAGCCCCAAAAAAAAAAAAAACTGATTGCATAGTTGCATGCGACACTGAAACTAGTTAAAATATCATGTGTGGAAAACATGCATATCTCAAGTAAAATGGTCCATCTAGTCAGGATAACAGAAAAATACTAATGACCACCAACTGTAAGTGCAATGAAAACCAAGCACACAAAATAATTATGATGCGACATACAAGTTACAAACCAATTAAAACTAGTACCATACTTGTGTCAGTAACTTATTATGTTTATCACCTAAGCATGTGCTGCTTAAGTAGAAATAGTTTGCCAGTATACATCCTGAAATAAAATTTTAGTCAAATTGACATTGGCTGCATCCTACAGAATGGTATTGGAAGTGCTTAGAGTTAGGACTATCTAAATCTGGTCAGAACAAACAAATAACAGGTGATGAAAAATTTTGAGGATAACTGCTCATTTAAATCCATCAGAACATTCCAGGATATGGATCAATCAAAGTCTACATATATAAGATAAGTACCTGAATATTCAAAGTCTGAAGGTTACACATTACGCTAAGGTCAAGAGATTCCAGTGACGTCAACCTATTATTTGACAAGTCCAAGTTCTCCAATCTTTGTAGTGATGACAAGCCCGAAGGTACTTCCACCAATTTATTATTGGCGACTTTCAATGAAATCAAGTCATTCAAAAAACTAATTTCCATTGGCAAACTCTTTATCTTATTGAATGAAAGGTCCAAATATTCCAAATTCTTTAAGCATCCAATTTCTGGAGGCAGGTATCTGCAGGAAAAGGAAACATAAAGGTCATACATTTTTCCCATGCCTTAACACCCACATATTTAACCCATCATGGCAATAAAAGTGAACCCAAAAACACCGTTTCTTGCTTTCTTTACGGTTCATCCAAAAATACTATTAAAAACTTCACTGTTGACAATAAATTGGTAGTTACTAGTATTGAAGATTGCGTAGAATGATCTTCGATAACAATTTTCACTAATTCCTAAATCCCCTTTATTTGCTAAGCAATTTTCAGCTTAGGCAGCATTATGAAGCACAAGTTTTGCAAATCAGATTCACATTCTAAATTTGGAATAATATCAACGAAAGGAACAAATAAAGTTCCTTTTGTATCATAACATAGCATAAGAATAAAAACATATGCGAAAAGACTAACCCAAAACATTAATATAACTTAAAATAAAATAACTAAAAGGGTTGGTTAAACGCATACCTAATAGAAAAGTAACAAACAGAAAGCTTGGTCAAGCACTTAAGCCCAGCAATCTCACTCAAGAGAGTCAAAACCGAAGATCGAGGCGGAACCCTGCTAAGTTCCAGCTCTTTTAACCCTTTCAACTTGCTTAAAGCCATCCCATTAAACCCAGGCGACGATATCTTCACCTGTAAACACTCTAACCCTACCAAACCCCCCACCTCAGCCGGAAACAAATTAATTTCGTTTCCAAAAAACTTCAAATTCCTTAACCGACTGAACGTCCCTACCGATTTCGGAATCAAATTAAAAACGTTCTTGTATAAATAAAGCCCGTCCACAAAATCCCTCGAGTCTCCGAATATAGAAAACTCCACGCTTTTCCCGGAAACATCGAGAACCGAGTCTTCATCCGTACTGCTACTAATACGGTCGTTTTTGTTGTCGTTGTCAGCGTCACCGTCCACGGCGGCGGTGTCGGCGGTGCTGTCGGTGTCATTATCGTCGTTATTTGTTTCGTCCTTTTGTTGGTTGGGTTTTTGGTCGGGATTCTCCGGGAGGTTGTCCATGACGTCGGCGGAATCAGGAAGCTGCATTGTAGTTGTGGTACCAAAGTTGTAATTTTAGATACGAGAAACGTAAAGAAAGAAGAAAAGAGGGATTGGGTAAGGGAAAGAGGGTTGGGGATAGGTGTTTGGAGAAGAGATCTGTTTGGCAGGAGAGCAAAGCATGAGGAAATTACCAAGAAAGTTGAAGGGAAATTGAAGAGAAGGGAGCGGAGAGGGAAAATTTTGGAAGGAACCGCTCCCCTAAGCCTTTTTAGTTGAAAAGAAAGCCAAACCCTAGAATCTAGAGGAACCGTAGTACTTCTACAGTTCAATTTTTTTTTATTTTACTTTTTTAAAAGAAAGTACGCGTAAATTTTTATAATTTAATTTGGTTTTAGTGTTTAGTCAAAATAACATTTAATAATTTTTATAATTATAAAATTACAAAATACGATAATAAATATAGGATAAGCATATTTAATAATATTTATTATATTTATATATTATAAGAATAACATAAAAAATAATTAATTAAATTTTAATTTTAGTGAAACTTTTTTGAAATGACAGAAATAACCTTAATTTTGAACGTGGGAGCGGTCAATAATGGTGGCCCATTAGCGTGTAACTTTAAAAGTTTATTTTTTTATTCTTTTAATGCACAACAAAAATATATTTTTTTATTGTATAATTCATTTATCATTTATTTCATATGGAAAATCTTATATTTTAAGATTACATTAAATTACAAGTTAAAAATGTTTTTATTGTAAGTTTAACAATTAAAAGCAATATATCAAATAATATCAACAATTAAGACAAAAACAAAAGCAAAAAACAAAAGTAATGCACAAAGATAATATTGATGGTAATTTTCATGTTGGCACAAAAATCATTGAACCATAACATAACCAGGATTTGACTTCTAATAAAAGCAACTTGTCCACTTTTATATAGACAGTCGGTAATTATTTTTAAAATTTAATAATTTTAAATATAAAAAATAATTAAAATATGATAAAAATAAAAATATATATATTATGATTTTTTGAATTTAAAAATAATTTCAACTCATTTAAGGTTTAAATAATTCTTTCTTTTTTCGCTTAGGTTTTACATAAAATACGTTAATTCTTAAAGTATTATTTATTGGTTAATTTTTAATGAAAAGATAAATAGATAATTTATCAATTATTAATTATTTATTTTTGTTTTTTCTTTTATTTTTTTACTCAAATCATGTTTTAACTATAAAATTATTTTTAATTACTATCAAATTAAATTATAATTAAATTATATTCTCATTCAAGTAGATATATTAAATTTTTTTCAATATTCGAGCCTCCAAAGCAATCCTACTCAGCAAGTAATCAGTAAATACTACTAGCATGCCCTAACTTGGATTTGGTAACCTCGCGTCACCTAAACTTTTTTGTACCAAAAATATTTTAAACTTATCTTTAGTATCAATTATATATATTAACTTGTCATGGTTTTAAAAAGTTTAAAGATAAAAAAAATTTATTAAAAGAAAAATAAAAATCATATTTTTAATATTTAAAGTAAAATTTAAATAAATATTAATTCCATTAGTAGAATGCTACATAACTACTTTTTTAAGAGATAAAATATTATATATATATATATTGATCTCCAATACTGTTAAATTAAGAATGATATTTACCTTCAATATTATTAAATTCAAGATAAAAATTTTTTTTATATTTGTTTTATCTTATTCCTAAAACCTCTTATTTGTAGTGAGACATAATAATTAAAATATATAATTTAATTTACATCTTATTATAAAATTATAATAATTGATATAATATTTTATTATGGTAATAATATAACACCAAAAAACTAATGGATTTATTTAAATAAGGATATTAAGATTGATTTACGTTTGATTGATTGAAATTTTGATTCTTAATACCCTAAAACTGTATAACATCGTCAAGTTTCTTTTCCATTTTCTAATTTTTCTCACAGTTAGGAGTTCATTATTGCATATGTTATTATACTCCAAAATGATAATTACAAGATATAAAACTAAAATAATTGATAATATATGTTATAATTATTATTTTTATGAAATTAATATTTTTAATGATCCCTATGAAAATATAAATTTGGGTTAAAAAATTTAGATTTAAATTTATAAATTCAAACTTCTTGTTCGGATGTCAAATAAAAAAATTATATTTGGATTTCGATAAATTTAACATCAATTTTAAGCGGTCTAAATCTAAAATTTAAAATTTCATTTGGAGGTAAGAATTTACAAAATCGCTTATAAGTTAAGAATTAATTTTTATTTAAATCTAAACCCAAATCTTAATTATCTAAGTAAAAAATTTTAAATTTATAAATTTGAGAATCATAAATTTTAAATCAAAAATTTTAAAATTTAAGTCTTAATTAAATTTTAAGTCTCCAAACGCAACCTAAAATAAAATTATGCATAATTTAAATACTTATTTGGGCCCTTTTTCTCAACTTATCTATCCCTTATAGATAAAAATAAGGCCTAACAAGTTTTATCTAGGCTTTTAAAACTTATAAGTTACTTTTATCTTTAATAAAGAAAAAAATTCTTATCTTATTTTAAAATATGATAGTTTT
>JBBYHL010000002.1:6334823-6367796 GCA_038381835.1 Adansonia madagascariensis
ATATTAAAATAAAATTCATTATTAAAGTTTTTGATTTATAAAAAATTATTTAATTATAATTTCTTTATATTTATTTTAAGTATTAAATTCGAGTTCGGGTTCAGGTCAAGCTCGGGTTCGGATCATTTCGGGTTTGGGTCATTTCGGGTTCGAATTTTTTCAGATTCGGGCTGTTGATTTTTTGATTAAATCGAATTCGCTTCGAGTTCGGACTCGAATTTTTTAGGACGAATTTTTGAATTCGAGTTCATTTTACCACCTCTAATCACGACGGCTAAACGATTGACCAGCACAGCTTATCCAAGATCAGCGACAATAATCAACACTCGTTACAAAGCATGTAGCGAATCTTACGCTCGGATTAGTACCACTTTGTTGTTTAATTATCGTCGACAGACGCACGTCTTTGAGATATAAGGACATTGCAGATACAAAGGATTAACCCAGAGACCAATTGACAGTTTATAGTCCTCCCTCTCAGAACTTAAGTTGCTGGATAAGGATTTGCCTTTCCCTGTACGTTTCCCTCCTATCTATATAAATCTATCTCGTATCTTGTTATTTTCATTTTCATGTGTCATAAATATGTTTATGGTATTGCATATATTTATATAAATTTTAACACGTTAATAATTTTAAATATTCACGCATTCATGTTTTTATATCATGCTTTTCTATGACATTTCGACAAAGATATTAGCAGCCCTTATGACAAACATTATTCCATGTTATTATATCATTATCATGTCAAGCTCAGTTTTGATGGTAAGCAAACATGTACGGCTGCTTAAAAATGCTGCCTTAGTTCAGCCAAGTCATTGAGATACGAAATTAGGGAAGTGAAGGAGCGAGAAAGATGGATAAAACCGGAAGGCTCCCTAATAGCAAGCCAAATGAAGAGACACTTCCAGGCTCAGTAGTTTGCCGACCAGTTCGCAGCACTGTCAACTTTCTTCATTCCGGTTGATTCTTTCTTTGTCTCTTTATCGACACTGAAAGTAGCACCGCAGACCTGACCTGAACTGTCCACCCTTGGCACCGGCTTCAACTCATTATTGGGATGCTCGAAACTCCTTAACCCTCCAGAGGATGTGAAGAAGCACCCTGAAAAAATAACAGAAATAAAAAGTAACTACAAAACTTCAGCAATAAAGTTATCTTGCTCCTAAATTTTGAAATCATCATAATTAGGACCATCTTAATAGAGAACAACCTAAAAGGCAGGATTGAAGACAAGGAAATAGAAAGATGATCCCTATATTGCTCCAACTCTTCATTTTTCCTAAAGTATTCATGTTCGACATGACTGTCAAACGCATATCAGGACATGGTATGGAGATATGACCCTTTTAGGGCTCACTAAATACATGAAAAAATAGAAAGACATGGACATACACATGTTGGACACATAACCGTATCTAACACTCACACCCAAATACAAGTAACATACACATGATCCCCAATTTAAACCAATGTTTGAAAGAGAAAAAAAAGAGAATAATTAAGAACGAAAAACAAAATGTAAAAAGTTAAAAGAATCAGAAATATTTATGCATTGAAACATTTATGCCACCCCAATTTCTCATTCCACCTTTATTTTCATTCAATATCCATTCTCACCTTAATTTTCACTATGTCAATCTACACTAGTCCCAAGATTAGGTTCAAATCTTCACCCAAGTCTGTTTCCCCAAATTTTTTCCACCTACTTGTGCCCAACAAGATTACGTAAAGGGAGCCAAAGCTTGTCAAATGACTTACTAATAGACAATAAATTAGGATATTTCCTTATAGTTTTACCTTTTGGGAATGGAGCAAAAGACTTCCCACAACCCTTTTTCACCGTCTCGACATCATCTGCAAGAACAAGATGGCCTTCAGCTTCAGTTCCCCAGAAGAAAGGTACACTTCCATCAGCATCCTGCACAAGACAATAGTAAAAACTGCATCATATAGGAGAAGAAACTCGATGATAAAATCAAATATTAGAGACATCCATTGCATTAGCCGACAAAGATAGGTATACTTACGGAAGCTATAAATGTAGCCTTTGATGAGCTATCATAGAGAATGAAAACAAACTTCCCCTGGATATCTCTTACAACCTGGTCAGGAGGGTAAGGACCTCTGTCTCTGAGGCTTCGATAAGCTTCGATAACGATAATCCCCTCATTTGCTGTTTTGTTCAAACCATACTGTTGCTTAAGATTAGCAACATTCTCGATATGGCCTTGAAACATGCAGAAAATGTCATCCACAACGGCAAAGAGTCTGTGAACATAGAATGAAAAATATCAAAATCCCAATTTCTGAATCTCCACTGCATTGCAAAGACAATAAAAGCAAAAAAAAACAAAATTGCAAACTTTCTTGGTCAGTTCAAAAAAAGCAGAAACTTGTTCGATGAAATAACTAGACAACCATCCAAGAACCAACCGGCCAAATCATTTAAAAATACTAGAATAATACAAATCCAATCAGGTCAACCTATCTTTTGTCTTTCTCAAAACTATTACATATAAGATCTTTAGCTTTGGACTATATTCAATGTCTATATCCCATGGTAAAACAATTCATCTAGAATAAAAACAAACTAAACCTTATAAGCCATTGAATTTAAGAAAACAGAGAAACAAAAGAATTTGAAACTAATTAATTACGTTAAAAGTTAAAACGTTATCATAAAAGAATGATAAAGAATCCACAGTATGATATATCATGATTCAATGACACCCTGCTCAAGGGTTCGCCTGGTAGAATTTCCTCAAGCTGCGTATTGCTTCACAAAATAATTCCAGAAAACAGAAGCAAACTTAAAATCCAGCAAGATAACCATCAATGACCAGCAAACAACCATCGGTGTAAGTTATTTTGTTCTTTGGATATTTCATTTATAAATCACAACTCTCAGTTCTCGAGCAATGTGGAAAAAAATCTAAGAAAAAAAATCAAAAAAACAAGAACTTGGATTTCTCTAATTAATAATCACATAATATGTTTCTATCACATTATGAGCCATACAAATATCATCATTTTACAAGAAACAATAGAGGGGGAAAAAAGAAAGAGACAAATTTTCTACAAATTTTCACCACCTAATGAAACAATAAGCACAGAAACAAAACAACCCAGAAAAGATCTGGATTAGATCAATCAAAAATAGAGAAAAAAAGAACCAAAAATGAAAAACGAGAAAAAGTTTTACCTAGGGAGAAGTGGGTTCTGTTTTTCAAGGGAGTAAGCCATGACACCAGAAGATCCAAGATTGATGGTGACAGAACCAGGATGAACAGAGGCAAAATGGTTAGCCAAGAAACCATTTTTGAGAGCAGAAACAGCCTCGGAGTTCTCAGGAACATTAAGAGCATCTGGGCTCTTGGCAACCGATTTCTCAAAAACTGCCAGCATTTTTTTTTTTTTTTTTTTTGCTTTCCTTTACTTGCAAAGATCCAGAACTTCACAAAAAACAAGAAAGGGTTTCTTAATCTTTCTTTGATTGATCGATGGCAAATGACAGAATTTGCAGATGCCGTGGGAAATATGAGGAAATGAGAAAAACTTAAGGGTAAAATTACAGAGGCTTTATATTAACAGTTTAAGCACATTTTCATTTCCAATATTACCCTGGAGATTTATGTGAACAACGAAAATAAAATATTTTTCTAAAAATAATATATTTCTAATGAATAAAGCAATTTTTTTAAAAAATGATAATGTATTTCTACAAATATAATTTGTTTACAAGTGAAAATATTTTTATACTAAAAATTATCAATTTTAAGGAAAATACTCATAAGGTTTAAAAATATTTAATTAAGTGTTATTTTTAAAATTTGAAAGAAAATCTATTATTTTAAGAAATAATATTGCATTAAACGTAAAACATGATTAATGGAAATGATTAGTTTAATTTATTCAAAGAAGAGATCTTTCCTATATTTGGTAATAAAAATTCTTGCAAATTTTATAAATTAATGTTTATTTAAAAAAAAATCATTAAACTAAATGGCAATTAGTTTAATACCAAAAAAATTGGAAATACATTGTATTGATTTTAATGCTGTATGATTTTCATGATTTATGAGCATAATTTTCTTGAAAAGTATCTGATTTTTATAATTATAATCCAAATAAAATGTAAAATTTTTTGACTAAATTATAATTTTTAAAAAAAATCAAAGGGTAGTTTCGGAAATTAAAAAATATTTTTAGTGCAAGGAAGTTGATCCAAAACTTGTCAGAACTTATCCACCAAAAATGGTGGCGTTGCAAGCGGCGGTGGCCACGTTTATAGAATTTTCAATTTCATATAAAAAAAACTAAAATAAAATTGTAAATAATTTTTTTATTTACTAATTTCAAGAAAATTGCAGAATATATCTACATTTATTTTGTATTTTTTTTTCTAATATTTCCATGGTAGTCGAAAAAATAATTTTTATATGAAAAGCGAATATTTATATTTAAAAAAATAAAATATATTTAAAATAATTATTTATTTATAAAAAATCATCTTAATTCATTTTATTTCATCAAATTCGAAATATGATAACATATCGAATATACTAAAACATAGTAGGGAAAGATAATAAAGATAAATTGATCGTCAAAGCAACAATTTGAGTCAAGGTTATATTAATAAAACATTATAATTAAAATTAAAGGTTATATAAATACTTTTAATGGCATAAATTAAAAACAATTATGATATATAAATTAAAATTACACATTATCATGTTAACTTATTTAACAAAAATAAAATTTCTAATAAATTGAAAGAATTAATAATTAATGTGAAACATTAAATTAAATAATAAATATGATTTGAAAATTATTACTTTTTTTAAAAAAATCATATTTAAATGATCCATATATTATTATTTTTTAAAAAATCTGATAGATTGGTCTGAGCTTTTCGAATCAATTTTTATAATTAATCTAAATACGAACACAATTCTTCAATATATTGTTTGTTTGCATTAAAATATGTTTTTTTGTGCGATCATAAAAAGGACATAAGTGTGAGGCTGTGAGCTGGGTCAACATCTCTTTGTTCTTCAAAATAAACTGTTATTAAAAAGACATGTTCCATAATATTGACCATGGATTTGAATTTTATAAAATTAAAAAAACTTAAATTTGTTACATGAATGTAACATATCTATATATATATATATATATAAAGTTAGAAAAATAAGATATGATATGAATATATTTTTTAAATTTATATAATACAAATTATTAATGTATCAAAATCGATATAAATATTAAAAAAGGACTTTAAATACAATTATAACATGATAAAATATATAAATATAATACGAATATATGAATTATTAAATCCATTCATGATAATTTGTAAAGAACATGTGTTTGTACAACTGTTTATAAACCCAGCCAAGTTGTAATTCGATTTTTTTTTTTCAAATCTCTTTACCTAAATTTGACCTAGATCTTATTTTGTTGTTAAAAAAATTATATTATATTTGATTCACTGAAATAAAATACAACTGTAATGAAGTAGCTATTTTGTCAAAATGAAATGGAGCAAGAATGAAATGAAATGATTGTATACAATAATTTGATTCTGTAGAATAAAACAATTTCTTTCCGTCTAAAATCAAAATAACCATTCAATGAAAGCACAGAATAACAACCTAATGATTTCGTCAAATAAAACCATTGTAGTCTATTCCACGAAATAATCATTATACGAACCAAACAACTATATTATTATAACACGCTAAACTATAACTGTAATAAAATTCTTACTACAACGAACCAAATATGCTATTAAAATATTACTTAAACCTTGAATAAGCTCGATTCGATTTTTTTATCACTGCTTTATACTATTCTACTTGGCACTTTGTTTAAATATACCATTCCTTTTCTTTTTTTTTTTTGGGGGGGGGGGGGGTCTACTTGGCACTTTGTTTAAATATATCTTCTTTCTATGAGTTCTTTTGGGAATTCGGATCCATAACTTGGATATTCAGATTCGCAACTTGGACATATCTTTATAACCAATAGAATGTAAAAAGTAGTACATTTTCTAACATTTAAAGAAAGCGATTAGCCATTCCTCCATCTACAAAATCGAAAAAGCCAATCCTCATACCGGTGTAAGCATTTTACTTCTGCAAATGAAAGTCGGGTTTTCAATAATAAAAATAAGTGTAGCTAAACTGATAAAAGTTATACCATGTCTAAAAGCTAAACTGTAATTGAAACGCGAGACTCCAATAACATAAAAACACCAAATTTTTTTTGTTGCAACAATTCGGGTTTTTGTGAACTCGTCAAGAGGATTCTCCCAGTGATCCCCTCTGGTTAATGAAACAAAGAAAATTTAATAACCAGAACCAGGTGGCTCAAACTCGGTTGTATGCGACTGATTTGCTGAAGAGACGGCGAATATAGACAACTTGAAGTACACTAGCAAGAACGAGCAGAATGTACTCTCCAACTGTGTAGCCTATAACACGCTTTCTCGTGCTCTCATTTGCTGCATCCAAATACCAATCATAATGGTATATAAGTAACTAATAGAAACTTCGACGTATTTGCAGACATTACATGTTATTAGTATTCTATGAATGCGACATAAATGTCAGTGAAGCAAACAAGAGCAAACAGTCAGTCATACAGTTATCCATCACACGCTAGACATTAGTTCATGCATTTCCCCTAAGCATGTAAACCCAATTTACTTAGCACTAGTCTTCCTTTAATGAAGTAGGGTGCAACTCCCGAAACAATTAAGAACCAAAAAAAAAAAAAAAAAGTCACCTATTAGCTCAATATTTCACGGTCACATGAAGTTTATGCCGTTCTAGTCTTCATAGGTTAGTTTCAGAATTCAACTAAGCCGCAAACAAGAACTTGTTTAAGTCTTTATAGGCTTGTATTGTACCGAATGTAGCATTAAAAATTTAATATTAACAATGTTATCAGTGCATACCACAAGGAAAGCACATAATTAACATGGTTTATACAAATATACAATGGCATAATTAGCATTACGGTAGAAATAAATACAAATTACCTCTTTAAGTTTACCGCGTGTTTTCTAAAACTTAGACTTATTCGCTGTTTTCTCCAGTATACTCTGGAGCGGAATCATTAGGGGGGTACCGCCTACTCATTTCTACTAATTTAAAGTTGGTTACCCTTAACTGTCCACATCAAATTTACCAAACCGTACTTGGCACTGAAATGACACACTTCATGGTATTTACTATCAATTAAATGCATCTTGCAACATCCATGCTTTGTACTCAGAAAGGTCCGCAATCAATAGATCAGACGAGCTTACTCTCCAATCCACTTGGCAAAAGACATCCCACCCAGGGAACAAGAAAGAAAGTCGGACTGAGTTCAATTAGTCCCATCCTTCCTTCAGGGAATGGTTGGAGGTAAAATCAAACGGGGAAACAAACTGTGGTGGCAGAAAAGAATCAAGACAGTGATAATGGACAAATAGGCAATATTTGTAATGGAAAAATAGGCAATATTTGTAGGTATCATGTTGGTGAAGGTCAAGGTCGGGAGCGATATTGTGTCAGACAGAAAGAGAAGAAAAAAAGCATATAAAGAAGCAACTCTTAAATGACAAAACCAACCCAGTAGACAAAAAACAAAGGGCGGTTTCCGCCTAGATAATATTTACTGCTACCTAGTAGACTAAAATAAATAAATAGTAATCCTTAAGCATCCGCAAATGCATAAGCAGGAAATAAAAGCAACTTACTATGACGATGCCGAGCATCACGTGCTTTTAAGTACTTTTGTTCTGCTGTAACAGACTCCAAAGCCTCTCTCAGCTCAGCAATTTTAACATTAATTGGGTCCAAATGTTCTGCATGAAAGAAAATCAAAGACAAATTATCGAATGCGAAGGAAAATAATAACGACATGCTATCTACCTTTACAAACAGGGTCAAAAAAACAACTCAAATGTTTGAAACAAAGCTGACTGCCAATAATAACAAAAATTACAGCTAGCCCTACATAGAAGTCTGAAAGAGACTTCAAAATATGCCAAGTGAAAATAGAACAAACCATCTTTAGCAAGATCATGCTCGGTCGGAATGTGGCCAACGTGAATATAGAACGAAACCGTCTCTGGCGTAGAGTAGGGATTGTGAAAACAAAATTTGTACATTCCACTTCGTGGGGCCTTGAATTCAAACTTGTCCCCAGATGTCCCCTTCAAACTGTGAACTGTATTTCCCCCAGGAGAACTCACCTGCATCAAACAAAAGATTACACCGAGCTATAATCAGCTGTTCTTCAAGGAAAATAAAAATCAATTATTTCTAAAGATTCCTTAAGTTAATTCTAGCAATATAACCCTAAAATTCAACAAAAACATCCACAGATCCAGATCAAATCGATCCAAATGCATGAGCAACAAAATATATTGCATTAACTACAGGACATTAAAATCAGTCAACCATAGGCCGTAGATCAAAATTTTTCTAATTCAAAACCACCCAAAAAATAAATTCATCAAATAAGTCCTCATGATTCCAACAAAAGCAACCTTTGCTTTTGTTCAGTTGAATTAAATATGAAAATAAAATAGAAAATAAAATAAAAAAATAGAAACAAAGTCATAAAAAACGGGCCTTTATTTAAAGGAATCCAATACGCAAATATCAAATCAACCCGAATTTCACGAAAAAGGCCATGAAATTTTGAGATCAGATAAATAAACTTACAGTGAAATCAATGCCGGGGTGATCAGTGCCCCAGAAAATATCGTGGTCGACGACGACAAAGTTGCCTGAAACCGTGTCTCCTTCGTAAAGCACGTACTCATACACGCATTCGACATCGTTTACGGTCACCGAAAGAGAGGAAACGTTACTCGCCCAACTCAAAAAAAGCAAACCCATCAAAGCCCACATCTTTCCCCATCTCTTCTCCATCTTTTAGGATTTTGATTCGCTGAGTTTTTCCCTTTTTTTTCCCCCGATTTGATTCCTTGCAGTTTCGCGAAGAAGTCAAAAGTCTCGGCACTTAAATGGAGCTTCCACAACTGCCTCGGTTAAGTACTTGCATTTATAACTAAAAACGACAGCGTCTTTCGCTAACATATACGACGTCGTGTGGATATGCTTTTAGTTGGCCAAATTTTTGTTGTCCTATTTTGCTTGTTGCTAATGGACTTGTTGAGACCGAGATATTCATCGAAACACGAAGACTCATTTAATATTTAAAAAAATTTAAATAAAAATATTTAATTTAAAAAATAAATTTTAACAAAAATTAAAGCTCATTTTTAAATAGGCAAGCTTTAGGCAAAATATTTTAAACCTGAGCCTAACTCGCACATTATCATTTACTACAAATGATATTATTATATAATGATAATGATGATTTTATTTTTCCATTTTATAAAAAAAAAATGCACAACTCTTAAATCTCCCCGTTTCAGTTCTTGAACCCCAAATTCCTATCCTCCAAAAGACCTGAACTTGTTAACAGCCGCAACCGTAGTTCAGATTTCTCAGCCACTTTCTCCATTTCACAGTTTCAAATTTCACCCACTTCTCAAATCTCCACAAGGGTAAAAGCTTTAGATTTATTATAGCCATTCTTTAAGTTCTAGTTCTTTGTTTTTCTTTATTTTTTGCTGTTTTTCTCTTATCTAATATATTAGTTTATGCAAATATTGTATGATTTGTATCTTGAATTGTTAAACCGTCATTGTTGCATTTAAGCATTGTACGGTTCTAATCATATGCAAACATTTTGTGCCCTTGGTTACATAGACTATATGCACGTGAAAATTGCCAAACTGTTCTGAGAAATTATATATATGTGCTTACATCAGCCACATTTCTTACAAGAACCAGAATTTTACCAAAACCCACGCCCACCCCCAAAAATTAGTCGAACATGGATACTTCAAGAAAAATGAAGAGCAAAACAACATAGCATGAGATCAACCATCAGGCATTGTGCACGACTAGGTGTGAATACAAAATTAAAGTAACATTATTTATATCATAAAAAACGTAAAGAACAATTTCATAGCTTACTTTCATCATTGAGATCTATGGAAAGATTCACAACTTTTGCTTGGCTGTCGGATAAGCTACAAAATGCATGTGGCAGTCCGGACTGTGGTGAAGAACTTGTGCTGCTCCTGCTTGATCGCCCATTTGAGTTGTGAGTTCTTATCTCATGGTTCAGGTACATCTCCAAGCCGGAGGAAACTTGTCCTGCATTCTTCCTGCCCTTGAAAATTTTGCCCCTAAAAATTGAATAGGCCCCAACAACAATTTTAAAATTTAAAAATGGAAATATTTAGTAGAGGTGTTGTAGTAACTTGAGAATATCTGTATCTGTAGTAAATGATCTCTTAGCTACCATAGGTACCTGTCTTTTTTCTTTTCAAGATATCGCTGCAACGATACTTTTCTGTTCACCTGCCCATCTACATCTTAAGACGCAGAAGAGAGTGTTAGAATAGGAAAAAAGAGCCAATACTTATATTATATCATCTAGCAGAAAAAGCCCTCTAATTCCCAAGTCATCAGCAGATTATAACAAATGTCCCAAGGCACTAACTGCGATCTTGTTTATGAACCATTTTGGTTACGCCTTTCGAGAGTCTCGTTTACCTACAATAACTAACATGATCGAGCACTTGCTTTTAGATGTTGCATAAATAAAAATAGAAAACAAACTTTAAAACTGCAGTAACTAAACATCTAAATGACAACAAATAAGTTAGATCAGACTCCTCTACGTTGATTTTAGTACTATAAGGTTCCATAATAATCTATAGTCATGGATTATTATCACCGTGATAATGATCATCATGAAAAAGGACTGCTTAGCTAGACCTAGCATTTGGCTTAAAAAATGCGACAGAAATTCAAAACTATTTTCCTATTGAAGTGATTTATGTCTTGACTTATTACACCACCAAACAAGAGTTATGATAGCATTTTCGCATTATATAACATTTTATAAAAAAAATGGTAAAAGGGGAAAAAGATGTCATACCAGAGTCATGAGTGATATTTCCTTTTTCCCTAAACTGCTGCTGGTATTCTGTCATCTTCTCTGTAAAGGCAAATTTGTGATCAACGTCATTATATTATCACTAAGCAACGGAATCCAGCAAAAGGATATTTTTTTTAAAAAAAAAAAAACTATCACTCATGTAATATTATCAGAATTATCTTCATCTCTGCATGTGCCACTTTCATGCCAAAACCCTATTTCTGTTAAGCATATAAGACCTAAAATGTTTAGACTGCATCTAGCTCTTAATGCTTGATTTTGTTCTACAACTGCTACACAAGTGATGCATGAGATGTGAATATATTTATACGATTCAAAACAAGAAAGACAACCAACAAGAAGCATAGCCACAATGAATTAAAAATGATGAAAGTTAGTTTCCTTTAGTTAGATAACAAAGAGACATATTTCAAGTGCAAACACAGTAATGCTAATAGGCTCCAAACATCAGAAACTACCAATTTCCAAATTTTCTTGTTCATTAATGAAAATGTAGCTACAGTTCACGTATATCCAAGATAATTTTCAAACACCATAATTTCCTTCCTTGCAATAGACAAAAAAATTGGTTAATTTACCCATTCCGAACCAAACCTGTTTGCATAGTATGAGAGTTCAAGGAAGAAGAAGCAATAAGGCCATTTTTGTCAGCAGCTGCTTGTACACGACAAACAAAGGACCTAAGGGCTGAATTTCCAATACAAAGTTTGTCCTGAGGAAAATCAATGGACGTTGCTGCCAGGTGCATGATTGCCCGTGCCTGCAAACCCATATTCGGATGCATTGGAAGGCCAACATGCTATCATTTGTTCTCCAGGTTATCCACAGAAAGAGGAATGCTTCATTACCTTATCAAGTGGTACTCCATCATACACATTGACCTTTCCACAGTAGAAAATCGTCATTTGCCCCCCCGACTCACTTGTTTCACATGGACTTTGAGAACTTAAAAAGTCAAGAAAACACACAAAAGAAGTATACAAATTATACATTACTCTGCCCAAGCTGAATATAATGTAGCCCATACTCAAAGATGAGTGTCGGATATGAGTATGTGCCCAACATGAATATGCTCATTCTTCTAAGTTTTTAAATATATTTGGATTATACTCCTATACGCATGTCACATTTTCACACTCCATCAATATCATCCCTTGCATTAGTTTGTAAAAGATTAAATAGACTACAAAATATATGCAAACTTTTTTTAGATCTACCAAAGGAATTGGATAAAACCCTCAATGCAAAATACACTAACACAAAATTAACTTAAACAATACTACTAAATACTAATAAGAAAAAAAATTAACCTGGGAGAGAGATTTTTGTTATCCGTGTCACCACCGTGGCAATTTGTCTCCCCCAACTGAGCAGGTTTCAAAGGAGGATCTTTTCTCCGATAGGGGCTTTCTTCTTCTTCGAAACCCGCTTCTTTTACTGAATCACCTGAATTCGAAGTCACCTAAACAAGGTATTTCAAAATTATTTTTCAATTTCCCTAAATAATAAACTGAAGCAAGTACCCCCTAAAAGAAAATGAAATAAAAAAGCGAGGTGAACTCACACGGGCCGCCGCATTTTGCGGAGGCTCTGACGGCGGTGGTGGAGAAACAAGGATTTTCCGCAGAGCACCGGCGCCGGAGTCATTGTTGTTCTCCAACAACGCCTTGAGTGAAATCACTTGCTGGATCGCCTGCGATTTGTTCCACGACGGCCTCCGCATGCCTGTAACTCCACGTGTCAATTTTTTTTTAAATTATTACATTTTTTTCATGTTTCCCGGGATTCTGGATACGGTTAAGAAAATACGGAGACCAGGAAAGGGCAAAAGTGGAAACATGAAAGATAAAGAAAAGTCCCCCAAAAAAAAAATCAAAATAACCTTTTTCTTTCAGGAATTTGCGACAATCTTCCCGAGTGAGCTGAGAAATGTCTTCTTCGGTTAGTTGGCTGAGGGGTTTATCAAGTATTGACTTACACGAAGCCGTTGTCGTGGCAGCGTCCGCCTCCGTCGTCGTTATCCTAGCCTCCATCTAACCGTCGCCGGAAATCCACCACAGTGTCAGCACTGGTAATTACAGCGAATTTGAAGGCCCAATTTTGTAATGGCCGTGACAATAAGCAATTTTGCAGAGACCCAAGGGTGTGGGCGGTGGGGGGATCTTTACTCTTTGTTTTATTTATTTTATTTTTGGGATGATTTTTAGGAGCTACGATCCGAAGTACCCTAGGCTGCCACGTAAGCTAAGGTCTTTTTTTGCGGTTTATTATTTGCAATAATCTGATTTTAGGGAGAGCAAACGAGGGCTTAATGATATGAGAAATTGCGATTTTGCCATTTTTATTGAGATGTGGCAAACGTTAATTGGATGAAGAACAGCAACTTTACTGTACACAGTTACTTAATGTGTCATTACAGCGGGGAGATTAAGGTATCTTTGTCCTTAGATTCTCCCTCTTCGATATTTTATTACTACAAAAGTTAATTGTGCCTTTGCCAAAACTATGTAGCTATTATTAACACAGCAGCAATATTTTTAGATAAAAAATTTATTTACATTGATATAAAATTAAATTAATTTTATATATTTATATAATTTTTTAAATAATTTATATTTTAATAAATCAATAATTAAATTTAATAATATAATTGTATTTATTATATATATAAAATTTTAAATTTATTTGATATCTTAATTATATCGATTGACAATGTTAGTATTTTTAATATATATTTAACAGTTAAAATTTTTGCATTAAATAAATAGTTAAACATATTAATTTATTCAAAACTCGATATGTATAATCTACGTGAATGAAAGATGAAATACGACGATCAGATTAAATAAATATGAACTGTATAAAAAATTATACAAATATATAAAATTAATTTAATTTTGCACTGATGCAAGTGAATCCCTCATTATATTTTTATGGATAAGTTAGTGTCTTTAATGTACTAGTTAAGGCAATTATTTAAAAAAAATATTATTAAGAAGTGCTTAGTGTTGTTGGTTAGTTTAAGATAGATTTGATAATTTTTTATCTAATATAAAAATAAAATATGAATACGATATATTTAGCAAATACAATACATTTAAACATAATTAATAAGACACATTAATATAGTGTCATATTTATGTTTAAGATTTTGACACACCTAAAAATTTGTGTCTTGTTCTTATTTAAATGATTACTACAAAAAAACATGAAATACGAATCATATACATGAATTGTCAAATTTAATTTAAGGTTATATTTGAAAAAGTTATAATTAATTCATTATCTTCTATTCCATTTGATGAAAATAGTGCATTAAATATAAAAATATTTTTTAAATGATAATAGTTACTTAAGAAAAGGTTTGCTTAATTGATAACTATAGGCACTAATTATAGATTATTTAATTATTAATTTATGAGAGTTTTTTTGTATTTACATTATTTTTATTTAATTCAAAAAAATAATTCAATAATTATATTTTCTTTACTTTAATGTCACCATAACATTTCCCTTAAAAGAATAAAATTATAATTAATGCATTATTTTTTATTGAATTTAGTAAAAATAATGCATTAAAAGTAAAAATAAAATTCTTTCCTAAAATAATATTTTAACTAATCTTAAACAATGCACATAGACTTCCGTTAATCAAATCCTTATTAAAATAGTTTTTAATTAATCTTAAATGTCAACATCGATAATATTATATATATATATATATGAATAATTATCTTATACATCGATGTTAAAATAAAAAATTTTACAAACGAAATTAGTAAAGTAACACATATCCCATAAAATATAATTAAAAATAATAATAAATAATAAATAAATAAGACACGTGTCATATAATTAACTTATAGAAATTCTTTTACTATCTATATATAAAACAATTATCGCCTATATAAAATGTTTAAAGTTTGCATTTCAACTAAATTTAAAATAGTCAACGTATTAATTATATATTAATTTCTTTAATATCATCCTCAGAAGTGTAAGTAGATACCAATTAATTTTTTTCATTTTTATATTAATTGTAGTTAACAATTAATGTGTATAATATCAATTATCAAAGAAATATTTACTTAATATGGTAAAACCGTTATAAATTAATACCGTTGAGTGTAGAGAATAAGAAAAAAAATGTATTTTAAATTGATAATTAAATTATCTATAAATGATTTAACTCTTAACATGATATTTTTAAGAGATTTATTTTTATGATATTTTTAATTATATTTATACAGTAAAATCAATTTATTTGTTAACACTAAAAGGATATAAATTAATTCATTATATAAAATCAATTTATTCAATAATTTAATAAACAACATCGATAATTAAAATTTTTACTTTATGTAAAAAAATATTTAACTACTCTTATTTTTAATACGAAATCAAGATCGAGTTCAGATCAATTTTGGGTTCGAGTTTTTCATGTTCAAATCATTTAGGGCTTGAGCTAATTTGGGTTCAAATTTTTTAATTTTTGATCAAATCGAGTTTGATTTGAGTTCAAATTTTTTAAGTTGATTTTCGGATTCAAACTCATTTTGCCATTTCTACTATAGATTCTGCGTTCTTTTAAATCTAAACTATCTGACTATAAATCTAATAAACCAAAAAGGTCAAAGTATTTAAAAGATCCCTAAACTCCTAGTATCCGGTGCAAATGAGTCTTTCTACTATAATATTAAGTAATTCAGCCTTTTTGTTTTAAAATTTAAGCAAAATGATAAAATCACTAAGGTGACATAATTTCCTTTAATACCATCATCTTCAAGACCCATTTTTGTTGAGCATGGCTTGTATCACTTTGTTTTGTTCATATAGAGAAAAAGAAGAGAGAAAGGTAGAAAGGAGGAAAAACAAAGAGGGAAAAATTGTAGTTTTGCTTTTAGAGAGAGATGAAATTGAAAACATAAACTGGTATCTTATGTGTTGTAAGTGTAAAAATGACATGGATTAAAAAAATTGATATGAAAAAGAGCTCATGTTATAATTTCTGAACGTGATGATAATAAAATGTATTATTTTAAGTTGAAATGGATAAAATAAGAAATTTAATTGTTAAAAATGTCATATCATTATTTTTTAGAGACGTGACATTAAAAAATTGAATATCACGATAAAAAAAAACTGCATTAATTAAAAGGAGAGAAAAGCTAAAACAATTAAAAGAATCCAAGGTTAAAAACTGAAAAGAAAGAAAACAAGTAAAAAAAAAAAATTGAAATCTTAAACTGTTTGATAAAAATTCACAAATCCCTTGGAACCCTAAAATTCCTTAGAACCCTTCGCATAAAAGATCTAGCCATATGCCTAGCTTATGATTTTGAGCAAAAATTCAAATATGCAATTTATCTAATCCAATCAAAATTGCAAATTAAAACATACCTAGGTCTTCAACTTTCAAAAGCAATCAAAATCCAAATTTTTCTAATTAAAAAAGAAACAAAATGTTTTCAATTTACGCTTTCACAGTGCCTTGAGCTACCCTTCTTATTAGTATCAAATCCAAATAAACCGCATTTCAAAACGTATCTAGAAGCAACAGGAATCATTCTCTGATTAAGGAAGTGGCCGATAACACAAAGGGCAACTTTGATATAAGGATGGATCTCTTGAGGTCTTGCTCGGTCTCATAGTGCTGGTAAAGGAGGTAAAAGTATGGGATTAAAATGAAAATACAAAAATTTAAAGATTAAGCCTTTCTTAGGTGGAGCGATTGGCAGTTCGATTTGGGTGGTTGCTTCTTGGGTTGGAGGAGGGCTTGGCTTTGTATTTTTTGCTGTCATTGCTGAAGCTCTCCTTCAAACTGCCAGGGCTGTTCCTCTGTTTCTCTGCAAATTATTTTATTTCTCTAAAATTTATTTTCTTTGAATTTTCACTATATCTATTATAATATTACATGGAAAGTTGACTTTTCACTGCAAAATCCCAATTTGATTCAAATTTGTTGTTTTTTTAATTGGGATTTGAGAGTTCTAACAAATTTTTATTTCTATTCATTTTCAGTTTTTAAGCATGGTTTTCTTCTTTGATAAATTGGTGACAAGAGTGAGGATGCTTAGAATCAAACCCAAATTTACGTATCAACACTAACGCTCTTTATTTTTAGGTCAAGAGGTCATTGGCAACCATAGTTTTTTAAAATTATTTTAGGGTTTTTTTTTCTTTTATTTTGATATGGCTTTTTTACCATCATACTAAATTTTCTAATGCTATGTGGCTAGAAGATTGCGAAGTATTTTCAATAATTTGGTTACTTATTTTATCTAATTAATTTAAAATAATATATTTTACTATTGCCAAATTAGAATTTTAATAAATGTTATATGCCATGTATTTTTCTAACTATTCATGCTACGGAAGTTAGTGATATTACCATTTTGATTCTATTTTAAGAGAACAAGGACTAATTATCCAGTTTTATATTAAAAGAACTAATTTGCATAAAATGTTGTAATATAAAGACCTCCCAAATAATTTGACTAATCAAAAAGTATAATAATAACAAATTTTTTTCCTAACACTCTCTCTCTCTCTCTCTCTCTATGTGTATATATATATATATATATATATTTATATGCATATATGTTTTAATCAAAGAAAAGTATTACGTTATTTTGATTTGTTAAGCTTTTAACAGTCAATAAAATAGAAAGAGCTTATATGCTAATTTCTCCATAAATGATAATAATCATTTTAAAAAATATTAAAATTCTGTAAATGGTAACCTTGAAGGTAAAAATTTTAACTTCTAAAAACTAATGTTCCCTTAAAATATCGAGTAAATATATCATATATGTAATGTAATATTATTCACATTCACTTGCTTTGTAATTAGAGTTGTTCATGTTCCAAAGTCAACTTAAACAGTAATTTTATATAATTAAATTTAAATAAATTGAATGCAAGCTTAGTTGTAATTTTTTACGTACAATGGTGAATACGTAACTTAACCGTAGAAAAACAATAGACATGACAGCTCTAAACCCGATACAATTGCATGATCCTTATATAGAATGAAAAACAAATACGAGATAAAATATTATATAATAAAAAAAATAATATAAATATATAAATAATTATTAATACGTAAAAATTTTTATAAATATATAATAATTTAAATATAATTATAATGTATAAAAATAAAATATAAATATACGCGGATTATTGGGTCTTCAAAACAGCATCACAATCATTCAGGGCAACGGTAGACCCCAGCCTCTCACCTATTTGGCCAAACATAAAGCGAAATATGTCTAACCTTTTCTCTTGTAGTCTTTTCTTTTCTGTATTTGTGTCTTTGACTTGTACTCTCTCTCACTCAAAAAAAAAAAAAAAAAAAAGAAGAAGTTTCAATAATAGGGACTCGCCCCTCCCCTTTCCTTACTCTGTTAGGTTATAGTAACCTTCTACTACGGTAGCTCCTCCTCGGCATGGGCGTATCCCGCCACCTCCACGTCTCCGTTGTCTTTACTTTTCTCTTATTGGCTTCTGCTTCAGTCATCACTCTTTCTCAACTTGGTAAGTAATTCAAATAATTATATCCCTTTTTTTTTTGTTTCAACTTGGAATACCTATGAATACATAACCATTGACTCGGTTTTAACTCAGTGGGGTTTTGAGTTCCTTTTTGCAGGCAGCGGATTTCAGGAGAGAGAGCGGAGTAAGAAGAGAAGTATGTCAGGGGTTTTGGACCGGTTCTGGGCTCAGAAACGACCCGACGGCCCGGGTTCTTCACCACCTTCTTGTAGATCCAAGTGTGGAAGTTGCTCACCTTGTGAACCGGTTCACGTCCCGGTTCAACCGGGGTGTGGTATGCCACTTGAGTACTACCCTGAAGCTTGGCGTTGCAAGTGTGGCAACAAGCTTTTCTTGCCCTAAAATTCAACAAAAAGTAGAGAGAACAATGCAAATTCTCTAAGGTTCGAAGACCTTTTTCAAAATAAAGAGAAAAATCTTTTTAGCACTTATAATATATTACTGCTATTTTGGTGGTTCTTTCTATGTTTATATAATCATTTTGCATTTCCTGTGAAAGACAGGAAAGCTTTTTTCGACCTGTACTTAGATAAGTATCGAATTCGAGTATGATATTGAATAAGTATTAAATTTAAGTATGATATTAATTAAAATATATGTTTGATACATATATTTTCATTTTAAAATTTTTCGCATATTTGAGAATATGTTTCGGATACCTTAAACAAAGATCTGTTATCTCTCTTTCTCTTTTCATTTGCTTTTTAGTTGTTCTTTCACCTTTCTTTTGCTCTGATCTCTTTTATTTTGCCTCATTCGCTTTATTGAAGCAAACTTTTGTATGAGAGAATTATGGAAGTAAAGACTGTAATTCACTAATTACTCCTTTTTTAAGCACTTATTATTAGCTTTGAAGTGAAATTTATATATGCTGACACTGAAAATGAAATGTGTTCTAAGCGTTCCATCAATGGGCTTCTACTTTTTGAACTCATGATTATTGCAAATAATTTACTTATCATTGAATTTAGCACTTATTTTATACAAGTTATTGATTTTTAATTTTATTGAATTACATATTTAAAATTTTATTATTAATAAATTAAGTTATTTATGTTAATTCCTTAATTTAAACAAAAAAGCTAATTCAAAACGCATATGTGGTCTATTGTTTACAACTCATCAATATAATACTTACAAAAATAAGCTACGTATGTGTGTTGAATGAATTTTTTTTGTTAAAATTACTTTAAAAAATTAGCATAAGTGATTTAATTTATTAATAATAAAAGTTTAGTTATGCAATTTGATAAAATTAAACATTTGTTACCTAAATGAAAATTGATGGTAAGTTATTCTTTTGTCTAACATTTAAAATTTGGAGTCAAGTAAACATACATTAATTATTGAGCTAAATGCCGGGTGCAATTAATAATAAATTCAATGACTCATATAAATTATCTATATATATATATATATATGTATGTATGTATGTAAACCAGATTCAACTGTTTTTAGCTAGCCTATGGTTGTTATTTTTATCATATCTTATTATGATGAAATATCATTTAGGGGATAATTCCGAAATTGCAGTACTATGATGATATTTCTTCCATAAAAGTCACTTAAACTCCTTTTTTTTTTTTAAACATTAAGTTAATAGAGTTAATATTTCTTCTACACGGCATGATTTTATTGAAAAAATTGAATGAATTTTACATGAAAATAAAAACTTCACTTAATTATAAATTTACCCATATAATTAGTTTCTATCTTTAGGTTTTTGAATGAAGAATTTCCATACCCAAAAAAAAAATTAAATAAAAAAAGAAAAACAAGATAGAAAGGGTTTTATCTAGTGTTTGCTAATTAGTTATACATATTTAATGCTATAGGAAACCATCAATCTGAAATATTATCAAGAATTTCGAGATTATCTTACAATCCCTCCTAAACATGAAGGAAAGTTTAAGTTACGAAGAGGGCAACGAGGTGTTTCAAGTATGAATGTTGATAAACAGTGAAAATCAGCAACGTTTTCAATAGTGTTGGGAACTTCGGTTCCATTATTTGCAAATAGTAATTGCAACACTATTTTATGATTCCAATTCTTTTCTTTCTCGACATTAATCATAGTTGATCATAATAATTTTCGTTAATATCCATAATCGCTGCCAAATACATTCATGGCTACTATTTTAGCCCGGTAGTATTGAAAACTACGTACGAGATAGAGCATCAAAGGAGAACAATGATGGGGACTTCTTGTTTGTTTCCCTTCTTCATCAGAAGCCTGGTTGCTTCTTTGTTTGTTTCCTTTCATCTATTGTGCATCAAGAATTTTAATAGTGATCAAAACGTCACGTTACATCATTATTTTATTATTTTTATTTTATTTATTATTAATATTAATAATTAATATTTATCATAATAATATTTATTATATTTAAAATAACGTTCTTCAAAATACATTCACAATCTTAATTTAAATCCATACATACTTTCTCTTGCTCTTTCTCTTCTTTTCGCCCTATTCATAATCTCTTTCGCTGTTTAAGGGATCGATAAACGCAGCTTTCACTGTATTTGTACTCTTTCTCTCAAAGGATTTTCTCGACAGCTACCCCTACTGAATTCCCAATTACTTTTGCTTTGGTCAATTAGGGTAGTTTTGAAATGTACTAGTCAAGTTTGTCGCATGGTTTACTACACAGTAACCTTATCCCGTACTTTGGGGTTGGAAGACAAGACATGTTCCTTTTTACGTTTAAGAACACCATAAACTTGATTTTACTGCTCCCAACGAGTTATGGTTTCAAATCTGCGATCAATTGATGATGCTGCAGACGCTATGTTAGATGTGATAGTTGTTAATGGAATCAGAGAGTGTGTTAAGGAATTTGACAACATTACATGTATTACGTAAAGATGTTTTTGAGTCAAAGTTATTTATATTTGATAACATTACGTTAATTACATAAATATGTTTCTGATTAAGTTATTTATTTATATTTAAAGGTATTACATATTATTTAAGAGAGTTTAAATAAAAATATTAAATTTAAAAAATAAATTTAGATAAAAAAATAAGTTCATTTAAAAATAGGCAAGGCTTTAGTTTTAACATTCAAGGTTTGAATCTAGTTCAACCTATTTTTAATTAGATAATATATATTAGTATTATATTTTTATATATATTATGTAATTTTTATCATATAAAAAGTAAATATATAACATTATTGTGTAAACATTAAAAAATATGTCAAGTTATTTATATTTTAAAACTTAGCAAAAGAAAATTATTGAATTAATAAAGATTAAATTTATTAAAAACAAATTAAAAAATATAATATAAATAAGCCTAAATGGGTTTTGACTACCTATTTACAAATATAAGCATGCTTAAATAAATTTTGAAGCTCATATTTTTTGTTTGGCCGAGCGTGAACGAGCATGAATAATTTTAATACCATACTTAAGCCTGACCCAACTTGGTCTAAACAAATTTTAAAGTTCGTATTTTTAATTAGGTTGAGCTTGAGCAAGCATAAATAATGTTAATACCATACTTAAGTTCAATCCGACTCAACCTATGAAAATCTCTATGTGTAATGGTTACATCGTAGAACTATGTGACAATTGCAACGATTTCAACGAAAAAAAAGTTGAAAATAATTATCTCCGTTATAATCGTTTAATTTAACAAAGAACATTAAGAAGATTGATCAAGTAAAGAGTTAAAAGAAATGACAGTTCGAAGAGTTGAAAGTTTATTATTACTCTTTTCATTCCATTTTGTATTTTTTTTAATTATTAAAGAACTAAAAAAAATTGATTTTAATATATTTTATATTAAAATTTTAGGTTTTTTTTTATAAAATTAATATTTCACGATGTTTTGAAAAATTAGTAATTTGTGAAAAATAAATAAGTTTAAAAGAAGCATTTGGATCACTGATTGTCACTAGTGTAATTGTCATTGCGATCCAATCGGTAGCAACGGGAGATCTAAAACTCGTTTGGATGACCAACACTGCAGCACCGTGCAGTCAATTCACCGTGCTGGATCCCGAATTTGTCATTGGACCCTACTGGGTGAAGTGAAACTTCCTACTACCATTTCAACTCTTTATTTTTTTTTTTCCCTCATTTGTACCCTTGACTTTCATCTTTATTATCACATACATTTTCCCTTTTTAGTTTAATTTTTTTATTCCATCTTTAATATAAGAATAAAAACATATTTACGGTGCACAATATATTAGTTGCTTTTTGATCTTTGACCAAATTTTATTTCTTTTTTTAATTATGATATTTTTTTAATATTTTCATTTAACTATTTGGAATTTGTATTGTGTCAATATTTTTTAATGAATATACTTTTAAAAATTTTAAATGTTTAAATAAAATTAAAATATTATAAAAATACATAAAAAGATAATAAATAATTTAAAATACTAGCTTTAACTTGTGTAAATATATTATTATTAATTATATACTAATTTTAATCTAATATTTTTAATGATCATTTTCTCATTTCAATATAATTTATCTCATCGCCACCGCTGCATTTGAGTTTAAACATATATCCTACAATTGATTTTAATTTCACCACTATAATAAATAATCTCATGGCCACCGCTATTTTCAATCTCACTAAAACTAATCTCACGGTTTATCCAAATGGATTCTATGTAAAAAAGGCAGGTATAGTTTAGGGACATTTGATCCCTGTTACGTCAGAGAACTGTTTCATAAAATAGTTTAATATAAAACCCGATCCAAAAGAAAAAAAAAAGAAAAAATTTAGAATATTATAATTTTTAGTACTATTCTTAATATTTATATAATTATTTATGTTAATTATTAAAATTAAATACATAAAAATTATTTATTATATAATACAAATGCATTTAAAAGTCATAATTTTTAAATATATAAACTAAAATTTAGTATTATGTGTCCTTAATATTAATATAATAACTTTATGATAATTATAAAAGTTAAAAATATAAGAATTATTTATTTTCATTAAATTTTTTTAAATTTATTATTTAATAAAATGATTAAATAATTATAGAAATAAAAATTTATATAATAATTAGAAAGCAAATAAATAAATAAAATAATTTGCATTTTATTTTTTTGGGTTTTTTTTTTAAAATCTAGCAAATAGAAAAAAAATTGAAGGCATAATAGAATGACATATTAATACAATAACTTTTTTGTAATTATAAAAATTAAATAAGTAAGAATTATCTATTTTAATTAATATTTTAAATTATTGTCTACTAACTTGATTAAATAATTATTGAAATAAAAATATATACCTAATATCTAGAAAGAAATTAGAAAAATAAATGATTATTTTTTTAATAAGCAAATAGAAGAAAAAAATAAGGCGTAATTGGATGCCAAATGCCACCCAATTAGCCTTCAATTAAAAGGGTTTACTTTAATAGAACCAGAATATTACTTCAATCGAAAAACTGAATTAAAGTTTTTAAACATAATATTTATATTAATGTATGATAGATGTTAAAGTTAAAATTAAATAATTATGATAAATTATATAAAATATGAAATGAATTAAGACACTACATGAATTTGACATAGAAAATAATTAAAAGATATGTGCATCATCGCAACAAGTAATATCGTAATAAACGAGAGTATCGATCTGACAAAAAATTATACTAAATTTCGTTAAATACTAAAACTATAATAAGATAATCTTATCCAAAAAAGCTATTAAAATTACAAATTAAAAATAAACTAAAATTAACTAACTAATGATGAAAACAATTAGGGTTTTAATAATTAAATGATAAAGGCCTATGATTATAGTTTTTCTCAATACTTTGTTTGAATCTTTTTTCACTTTTTTAACTTAGCTAATGAGAATGAGTTGCTAACTTAGAGTTTTAATTTATTTATAATATATTTCAATAGTCTTATAAACATATCTCCTTTAACGATTCATCTTTATACAAATTGAATTAAAGAGAAACTTATTATCTTAGACTCTAAATTGGTTACACATAATATGCTCATATATTCATATGCAGATCAATTCATCATAATAAATAAAATTAAAACATATATTATTCAATTCAAGTCTAAATACAAAATTTTTTTTTTCAAGTTCGTTAGGGTTTACCAAATCAATCTAATTAAACCTGTTCATAAATTAAATCGGATCTTATTTGAATCAAGCCTAGATAGAGTGATAATACATTTTGAGTTTACCTAGACCAGATTCTACCTGAAATATAGGCTGCATTTGTGCCCAAGCCCTACCCGAATCATGAAAGGTATATCAAAGCTCGGCTCAGCCCTCCGATTTTGTTTTTCAATTAAACAATAAGTTCAAATTTTGATTTGGTAAAGCAAGCAGAAAAGACGAAAGTTAAAATTGTGTACAAAGCAAGGGTGGGAAAAGAATGAAGAAAAGATGAGAGTGAAAATTGAGAATTGTGCTAGCATTTTGACAGAGTACGGGTTTTAAGTGAATGAGTAAATGGGTTGGACGGACAAGTAGGCAAAATAAGATTATAAATACTATTATAAAATATAATTATTAAATAAAAATAAATTATTACAATAGGTCAAGTTCAGGTTTAAAATTTTTTATTTAAAGCTCGGTCTATCTAAAAAATTACCTTTTTATTTTATTCAAGCTCATTTTTTAAATTTAATATTTTTATCTAACTTTTCAAATACTAGGCAAGCCTTCAACTTGTGCAGTTAGCCTAGCCTCTGAACATGTCTATACTTAATTGATGATCAAGCAGTTATAAACATTAAGTACAAAATTAAATAAATAACTTAAATATCATTAAAATAAAAAAAAAAGTTAAAATCAGTTAATCCACGTGTTGACTTCCATTGCAACCCTAAAAAATAAAATCTAGTTCATAATAAATAAAGAAAACATAACCATCATCGGTATTATAAGAAAATAAAAAGAATAAAAAAAAAATTAAGAGTTGTAAGGTCTTCAATCTTATAAGTCTCCAAAATTTCTTTTACCTTTTTCAATTCCTTTAACGGCTCCTATCCTCTTCAAGAACTGGATTAAAAATAAAAGTCTAAAAGTCCCTTAATCTTTGATTTTAGAGAATCTTATAAATAGCGAAAACCTTAGGAAGGAGAAATTTATTTGCTAGATTAGATTAGGTCCACTTTGCTTCTTTATTGTTACATTTTGAAAACTCCTTTGGGCTTTGAGCCTGCATAAATACGAAAATAATAAATTAATATATATTTTAAGCATAAATAAAACTAATTAAAATGAACTAAAAATTATTAAAATCTAAATAAAAATCTCTAAAATTTAGCTAACTATAATGCATATAATAAGACTAGGTAACTCAATTTCATAAAGTTATCATAATACAACACTAAAAATAACATAAACACGATACAAATACTTGAATATGTCATCTACATAAAATAAATTATTATCGTGTCAAAATTAATATAAATATATAATATCTTGAATGCATTAATGATACAAAAAGTAACACTGATATGATAGGATCAAGCAAATTTTACTCATGTTTTTCTCTTTCCCTTCCCTTTTCTTTTAATTAACCCCTCAAACACCCCTAATACCCATATTTAGTTGTTAAAAGACTCTTGATCGAGATACCAAATGGAATTAAAAAAACTCTACCCTCGATGTACCTGATAATTATCTTAAAAATAAATAAGATATTATTATTTTTTATTTTTTTTATTTTACCTTTGATAAACGAGATAATTATCTATGATTGAAATTATAAATTAAATTGAAGGAAACCCTACAATGAGTTAAATAGGCTAAACTTATGTGGGTGAACAATTGAGCAGGTTGAAAGGCCCATTGTAATTATTGACCGTAGAGCCTACTTATAAGTTGGCCAGCTCCTCCCACAAATTCAGCTTTGAACGGAGCCCAACTCTATCTACCAAAAACTCTAAGGGAAGTGTGCTTAAAATTTTAAATTTTAAAAATAATGTAAATTATGTAATTAAATAAATGTAAAAATAATATTTATTATTATTTTTTTAAATTTATAAATTTATTAAATATTTATGTAGTGGTGAATTTCAAATATTTATAAATATTTGTATATTTGAAATTTATTTTTTAGAACTTTTATATATAATTTATGCATTACATTATTTCAATTTATATAGCAAATGAAATCCAAATCTCAATTTCTAAATTCATATTTTCAAACATAACAAATGTTAATTTGGATTCAAATTTCAATTGTTACAAGCCAAAAAAATTCTAATTGTGATATAAATAAAATGCATACATTACGTATAAAACAAATAAGATTCAATAAGATTTTATATTTGATATATATAATTATGTATTTTAAATTTACCATTAAATAGGTATTTAACAAATTTATAAATTTAAAAAATAATTATGAATATCACATTTACATTTATTTTATTATATAATTTAATTTTTTTAATTCATATTTATTTTTTAAAATTTAAATTTTTATACGCAACCTAACAAGAATTAAATTGATCACAATTACACATTAAAGAATTAATAAAGTATTATCAACAATCGTGTGATTTATTGATAAAATATTAAACTCTTAATTTTATCGTAACTTCAAAAATATATATAAAAAAAATCTTTGAGATGCGGAGAATATGGATCAAAATTTATAGAACTACGCAAAAATACATGTTATAAACAGGAGGCAGATTTCCAGTGGTCCCAAGTCATTCATTGGAGAACCCAAATTCCTGAACCCCACAACAGTCCAAAAATAATGTAATTTTGTTATTATATAGACTACAAGATTTTAATTAAAATCGTTGTACAATATGAATCTATCCTAGTGTTGGTTCATCCAAGTTGAAAGCAAGATTTGAAACAGTGTCTAAGAGATTGTTAATAATAATCGTTATTATTTCAAAGTTCAAACATTCCTCTGACAAAGCTAGGATTCACAAATAATAAAATATTTTCACCAACCCCAGATTATCATATATTAAAATGAAATATTAAAAATCAAGACAATTATAATTTATATAGATATGATAATTTTAAATACATTATAAAAAAATTATTTTAGCATAATATTAACGTATAAATATATCAAAATTTATATGATATTAATTATTAATTTATTAAATTTTATATAAATATATAATATTTAAATATAATTATAATAAAAAATATAAAATTTAATCCCATCATATACAAGAGCTAAAGGAAAATTCAAAACAAAAAACTTAGATGAATATTAAACTTGTCCAATAGCCTGACAAATAACTTGATTCATACGAGTTAAATTTTAAAAAAAAAAATTTATAAATTCAGATTAACTCCGATTCAATCTATACAAAAAATTTAAAATATTCACGTGAAGATTCAACCCAACACATGAAGAACAAGTCTAATGAGTATATTGTAGACATGTAATCACGAGTACTTGCTCCATCAAAATTGGTATTTTCCTTTCTTCTCTTTTTGACCATCCCCAACATACTCAAAATTTTCTTTACTTCGATCCACATTGTATTTGGCCTACTTTGAGAACAAAAGCTCACAAATCCATTTCCATTAACTCTTTTTGTTTTTGTTACAATAGAAATACCCCACAATCACGGTACCATCAGATCTTACCAAAAATCTGATATGTTTACATAAAGGCATTTGACACACCTTAATGTGTAATACCCAAAGCTTCAAATTCTCATCCTATTGTTCTACGTAGCAATGGCGAGCAGTCTTGACACACCCTGAGTCCAAATATCATACTCTCTTTGGTTCTTGCACTCGAACTCTACAACCCCACGCATCACTGTTTTCAACCCGAAGTATCTCCGGTTCTCTCCGCCCTCGAGCAAGTGGCGGCCAGGCCATGCCGGCATATCTTTAATCACCTTCAATACTGCATCTGGAGGGGAAAAGAAAAAAAAAATCAAAAAGTGATGAAGAACAAAGATTAAAGACGACCACTATTGATCTTCTTTTCTAACTTTAGTAGTGACTCTTTAACTTTCTCAAATCCCCAAAATGGAACAAAGACCCAACAATTCATTTCAATACGTTTTCACATTATTAGAGAAAGACAAAAGTAAAAGCCTTACTCTTTTTCTTTTTTGTGATGGCCCCAGCAACATGTCTACTCTTCATCTTCAACATAACCTTAACAAAAGAGAAGTTTTCAAAAGAAAAGCAAAATGGATCAAATTTTATCTCCATCAGGCTTTTGAGATCTTCTAAACTTTTTTGTTCACACACTTATAACATAATCTGAAGCACATTTGATTCCCCAATAACTGAGTTAATTTAATCTTCTGGTAAAATATATCTCAAAAAAAAAAAAAAAACATGACAGTGAAAAAGAGAGCAGTACCTGGTTCGTTTTGTTTATGTAAACAGAGACAACCTTCCAATGGAGATCACCTGCAACAATCAGATCCAATGATTTAACTAAAGCTGTCTCCAATCGAAACTAAAATGGCTAACAAAGAGCAAGTCAAGGAAAATCAAATAACATGCCTTCAAATCTATGTGTTACTTGGACTAAGGAAGTGCCAGATACAAAACACACGAGTATATTCAATTTTTGAAGTTTTCCTATGCATTTAGAGGATCTTATTTAGACCTATAGTCTGAATGGAACTTACCTTTTCTTGTGCGCTTGAGAAGCTCACACCCTCTAGCAAGCAATTCCCTGCTGCATATTCCCAAGAAATTCTCTTCAGGAACAAGTTCCCCGCTAAAGCTGCCATTAGAGCTACCATTGCTCCCATAGGCACCACCTTTATCCACCGGAATAACTGCCGCTATGTTCCATACCTCCTTCAGCGCCCTTGCCTTCAGGGTGGCCGCTCCTCTTAATGCTACAAATTTCCATGATTAATTCAATCATTTGATTTAATTTTTTTTTTAATGTTGGATTAGCTTGATATACCTGTTGCTGCCCCGGCAGTTAAGGTCATGATATCTCCGGCAGACCGGACATTGACTGCGGAGCTGATCACGGAAGCCAAATACTCGCGCTCAGCTCCCATGGCTTCTGCCGCCTCCACACACTGCGCGGCAACAAGGGTGGCAGCCGATGCCACCGCCATGTCCGTCTTTGCCATCTGCTCATCCTTCCCAGCACTCGACGATGAGGCAGTCGCCGCTGCTATAGCTGCCACGGCCGCCGCAACCCCGGCAACAGAAATAGTTGCATGTAGCTGAGCGTTATGAGCCCGCGTTTCTTCTTTCTTCTTCTCTCTCCTATCCTGCAGCCATCGTCCCATCGTCTTTCCACCGCCTGTCACGGCAGTCGTTGCTGGAGTAACCGCCGCAACTGCCGCCGTTGTACGGAACTGAGAGTTGAGGGAATTGGTGGCGCGGCAAAACTGCGGCAAAGTTAAACAGGCGCATGTCATTCCCTTGAATGCATTAGATTGTCCATACTAAAATTAAAACCCAAAAAATATAAAAAGAAAAAGAAAACCTCTAAAGATTATAACCATTACCCACCATTAAATGAAACCTTTCAATTGTTTTGAATAAGTAACAAAAATAAAATCATTTTTAAATATTTTTTCCACATAGAAGAAAGTGAAGCAAAACAAAACAAAAAAAAGTCATTTAAGTTTCTGAGTCGGTGAGTCAGGAGCTTAATCCGTGCTTTGTTACTTAAAAGTGTGGAGAAACAAACACTTAAACCTACCAAATTTTGATCCATTTAAATTTAAAAACCAAATAATTCCCCGAATGGTTTTTTTTATTATTTTACTAAATTATTGAATGTGTTCATGTTTTGCGAGCAACTTGAAACAAACCTTGACATCATCAATTTCTGAAGGTGAAACTGGGGGACTATCTGTTAATGGTCCACTGCTATGCGATAGCCTCCCTGATGTTCTGGGAGATACTTCTTGCTGCTAATACAAAGAAGACCATAAAAAAAAGCCTTTAACAAGAGATTTAATGGAAAAAAATGGTATTTTTAAGACATTGAAGGATTAAATTATTGTAGAAAGTCCAAAACTTGAGCTTCTAAAGGGAACAGAACAATCCAAAACACAGAAAATGAAAAATACCAAGATGTTGGAAACCAAAAACCCATTTAGAAACAACAAAACAAAAGTGAAAGAAACATTAAACTAAAAACCAAAACCTTAAAAACAACTAAAAGAATTTCTTTGTTTTGACATGGGTTTTTGTCCTGCTACACTAACCGACTGCGACATGATTCGTTCCATGACCATCTGGGAAGTTTCAGAAGAGGCAAAAGAGAAAGGGTTGCCTGAAAATATGCCACTATCTTCAAGCTCACCCGCCATGTCTTCTTCTATAACAACGTTAACATTGGAAGAACCAGACACTTGATGATGAGAAGCAGCAGCTTGAGAAGATGGAGGAGGAGCTAAAGCTCTTGAAACCTCCAATGCTGAAACACTCCATGACCGTGACAAGAACTCCATTGGTTCACGGGGCGTCTCCGGTGGCCTGAACGGTACCGGCACCAGTTCCGCCCTCCACTGTTTGACAACAGGTTTCTCCATTTTTTTTTTCTTTTTGGTTTTTGGGAGATAATTTTTGGAGGGGAACGAACGGGGACTTCTAGGAAACGCTCCTCAAGGAGCGGTTCCTATAAGCTCCTCGTGCAACCGGTTATGCCGGTTGTTTTTTTTTTTTTTTACACATATTATTATATAATAATACATAAAGTTATTATAATTATATAAATATATTATAAGTTATATAAATTATTATGATTAAAAAAATTAAAATTATCAATAAATATTATAATTACATAAATTATATTATTTGTTATATAAATTATTATAATTGTTAATATAATTTAATATTATAAATTTTTGTTATAATTACATATATATACATTATTTACATACATAAATTATGATAAAAGATAATAAAAGTTGTAATAAATAAATTTATTACATTTACATAAAAATTTTTTAAGTTACAAAAATTTATTATAATTAGGTAATAAAAATAGTACTACATGAAATATTATAATTATGTAAATTATATTATCTATTACACATATATTATCATAGGTAATGTAAATAAGTATTACATATTTTTCTTATAATTACACATATATATTATTACTTACAGAAATTATGATAAAAGATAATAAAAGTTGCAATACATAAATTTATTACATTTATGTAAAAATTTTGTAAGTTTCATAAATATATTATCAACATGTAATAAGAAGTACTATTACAAAAAATATTATAGTTACATAAAATTATATTATCTATAACATATGTTTATTATCATTTGTAATATAAATACGTATTAAATATTTTTATGTAATTTGTGTTATATATAATATATTTGTGTAAAAAATTTTTAAAGGTAATGTATATATGTAATTTATTACATATAAATATTACTGAATTTACATACAAATATTATAAATTTACATAAAAATATTATCAAATCTATAATATATGTATATAAAATATTTCTTTAAGAAAATTAACTATAATTTTCTTGAAATTATTTTTTATTCTTTATTATATATATTTTATGTGTCAGTAATTAATTTTTTTATAATTTTTGAAATAAAAAAAGTTTTCATTTTTATTAGTTTAATAATTTATTTGAGTATATTAGTAATAATTATACTATATTGAGAAAAAAATTATTATTTGATTAAATTTATAATTTTTATTAGTTGATAAAATTACAACTAAATATTACAAGAATTACATATAAATATTACAATTTACATAATGTTTTTATGTAATTTGTGTTATAAGTAATGTATTTGTAAAAAGAATCTTTAAAGGTAATATATGTATATAATTTGTTACATACAAACATTACTAAATTTAGATACAAACATTATAGATTTACATACAAATATTACTAAATCTATAATATATGTATGTAAAATATTTCTTTAAAAAAATTAACTATAATTTTTTAAAAATTATTTTTTATTCTTTCTTATATATATATTTTATGTGTCAGAAATTAATTCTTTTAGTAATTTTTGAAATAAAAAAAGTTTTCATATTTTTTAGTTTAATAATTTATTTGGGTATATTAGTAATAATTATATTCTATTAAGAAAAAAATTAATTTTTTGATAAATTTATAATTTTTATTAGTTGGTAAAATTACAACAAAACACTATAAAAATTACAGATAAATATTACAATTTACATAATATTTAAGTGTAATTTGTGTTATATGTAATGTATTTGTATAAAGAATCTTTGAAGATAATGTTTATACATAATTTGTTGCATTAAAATATTACCGGCTTACATACAAATATTAAAAAGTTTACATAAAAATATAACCAAATTTATAATGTATTATGCCAAACATTCTTTTGAAAAAATTAACTTTAATTTTTTCAAAATTATTTTTTATTTTTATTAAATATATTATATATGAAGGTTTTATATTATATA
>JBBYHL010000002.1:6367896-6384072 GCA_038381835.1 Adansonia madagascariensis
TTATGGGTTGATTTAAAATCCATATCAAATTTAAATAAATAAATATTATTTAATAAAAATTTAAAAATTTAAAAAATCATTAATTATTTTATTTTTAAATGATGTATTTAGAGTAATAGATTTGCTCGATAACTTCAAATCAAATAAAATTCATATCCAATTTTAGATACAAATTTATTAATAAAATTTGATTTATAATTAATTTTTAATTAATAATAATTAAATTTATAAAATAAATATAATCCCCGTGCGAAGCGGAGCATGACACTAGTATAAATGAAAATGGAGAGGTCAGGCCAGGGCCTTACAAGTTGGAGTTAAGGCCTAACCTATTTTTAAAATGGTCTTATTTTTTTGGTCTAAACTCTTTTTTTTTTTTTAGTTTAATAATTTTGTCCAAATCCTCTAAATATTGAATGAACTTTTGAGCTTAAGTGAGTAACTTAACTCATAAGTACTTCTATTAAAATCTAAAAAGATATAATAAGTATGGGTAGAAATAAACTCTAAAAAAATTGTAAAAGTATATACATTTCCTTGAGTTTTGCGCTTTCATTTCATATCTTTCAAGCTCTCTCACTTTCACTTCACTTTATTCTCACTTCCTTGAGTTCTTCACTTCAACCTTCTTTGTCTTGTATTAAAATAAACAAAATTAAACCCAAAATAATCGAACTAACTCTTTTTTTTTCAAAATTATTTCTTTTGCATTATTAATTGTTGATCTCTTCCTTTTTATATTTCTAGGGTTCATTTCTTTTAACTTCTCTAAACTTTTTCTGTTTTTACGCATCCTTTGGCAGCTCCCAGTCCAATCTCTCCTCACTTCAATTTTTTTTATTTTATTGTATAGAGCTACAAAGAGAAATATATATATATATATATATATACACACATAAAATCATATATGTTAGGCTTGATAATTCATGTATTCATATCATATTTTTATATTTTATCATATCATAATTGTATTTAAGTTATTTTATATTTATATAAATTTTGATATATTAATAATCCATATTATATAGATTGTGAAAATGTATTCATGTTTTATCATATTTTAATTACTTTATACTTTTCATATTCATGTAACCACGTTTAAAATTATTAGGTGTAATATATGTCTATATTAATATAACAAGAATTATTTATTATGCAAAAATATTGTATATATATATATATGTACGTCAATATATTAAGAATTACATCAAAATTTTTATTAATTTAATTTTATATATTAAATTTAAAACTTAAAAATATTTAACAAATTAATTGTTTTAATTTTATAATTAATTTATTATTATATTTTTATTTTGAGTAAGTATTTTTATTAACTTAATAAATTTCTTAAATCTAATTTAATTTTAGTAGGAGATCATTTCAAGTTATAAAATTAGTTTATTTGGTAAAACTTTTGGGATTAAAGATTACTCATCAATGTTTGAACCTTTCAACAAATACAAAATTTTACATATTTTACAAATATATAAATAGATTTTAGATATTCGACAATATTCTATTTCTTTTTTTTTTTCAATAAAACCCTATCAAAATTTGATTTAATCAAATAATCTATTTAAATTTTATTTAATCAATTTTAAAAAATAAATTAAATTTAAAATAACCCGATTTAACTAATTGAGTGTAAAACTCAAATTACGTGAATTTGAAATTTCTTAAAACTAAAATAATCAAATGTGATATGATTAGTACTTAAAATCAACCTGAATTGAGTAAATCAAAATCCAACCGATCTAATTCATTTTTAATCCAAAAAAATAGTAAAATCTATTTTTACCTTTATGTTTTCACATGTGTAACGGTTAATCTTATATTTTTTCTGATATTTATAAGCACGTCGTCATTTGATCATTAGATAAAAATAATACTGTTAAAAATATTAATATGATATAATGTCCTAAATTAAATGTCCCGTAAATAAAAGCGTAAAGTGAAAGTGAAAAAATTTTTTATCTCTAAAATGTAAAGGGATAGGGTAGGCATCAGCATGCATATATATATATATATATGTATCTATATATATATTGTGTCATTTGTCCAAACTCGACAGCATAGGGTAAATATGGACTGAAAAAAAAAAAAAACCTAAAAAGTAAGTCATTTCCTTCAGTTTTGCCTGGGCTTTCATTACATAGTCTTCAAGCTCAGTCACTTCACTCTCACTTCCTCGAGTTCTCCACCTCAACCTTGTTCTCTCAAACTAAAATAAACTGAATCAAACCCAAAATAATCGAACCAGGTAACTCTTTCTTTCTTTTATTGTTTTTTTTTCTAAAATTATTTATTTTGTATTAGTAGCTGCTAATCTCTCCTTTTTGATATTTCTAGGGTTCCATTTCCTTTAAATTCCCTCTTCTAACTTTTCTGTTTTTATGTATCTTTTGGATGCTGCCAATATAATCTCTCTCTCTCTCTCTCTCTCTCTTTGTTGATGTTATATGTTTTTTTTTTTTTTTTTGGGCTTTCAGATCTGCTATATTAAAAGGGAATGTTTAAAATGTTATGCTGATTTTGATACAACCTTAGATCTTGTGTTTTACTTATGATTAGTATTAGTTTTTTTGCCTTCTATTTATTGCATTGTTTATCTTGATTGAATTCTCTGCTAAACAACTCTACAAATAAACAAAGGATCCCTTTTTTTTTCTTTTTTTGAAGATTTTCTCTTGCTTCATTTTTCTTTTTAAGTAAATAATTGAAAGAGAAATACCATGGGGTTTTAATTTTTAATTTGTGCATTGTTAATGAATTTTTTGCAAAGATTTACAATTTCAACCTTAAAATCCCCTCAAAGTGAGATTTTAAGGTTTTTTTTTTTTTTTTGGCAAACGATAGACAATCAACCGTTGAGCTTTTACGTTCATCGGATTTTGATTGTTCTGAATCTTCTCTGAAAAGAACTGCTTTTTGGGCTTTTTTTTTTTAATTCTATTATATACGATATTATTGAAGAATAATGTAGATTTTGTTTTTGTGATCGCAAATGAATGTCTTATTTCCTTATTATGCATTTGTATGTGAAAAGAGACACAATACACATTTATGCATGTATGTATATATGCATGCATGCGTGTATGTATTTATGTATGTATTTTTCATATTTTCTTTTATGCATGCATGCATGTATGTATGTATGTATGTATGTTTGCTTGTTTGCTTGCTTGTATATTGCAGTTCTCTTTTTGGGAGTTAGTTTAACCGTGTGAAACTTAAGAATCCAGACATGTTTCCTTGTTTGTAATTTCTGTGCATTGCTGTATTCTCGTATCTCTATTTTAATATGAACTAAAGTTTCTGGAGTATTTGCACCGCTGATTCTTTAGGTTCTGTAATGGATTCAAGTACAAATTTGCAACACAGGCCATTTTCGATTAAACTATGGCCCCCTAGTGAAAGCACTCGGCAGGTACTTGTGCAACGCTTGACAAACAATCTCACCAGTAATTCTATCTTTACCCAGAAATATGGCTCTCTTAACAAAGACGAAGCTGAGGAGAATGCTAAGAAAATCGAGGATATAGCTTTTAACGCTGCAAATGAACAGTATGATAGGGAGCCTGATGGTGATGGAAGTGCTGCAGTGCAGCTTTATGCCAAGGAATGCAGTAAACTTTTGCTGGAAGTTCTTAAAAGAGGGCCTGTGGCAAAGGAGGAGAAGAAGGAGTTGGCATCTGAGAATGATGCTTCCTCTGAAACCTTCTTTGATATATCTAAAGGCCAACGGGCTTTTATTGAGGCAGAGGAGGCTGAGAATCTTCTAAGGCCATTAAAGGAACCAGGAAATTCTTACACCAAGATATGCTTTAGTAATAGAAGCTTTGGTCTAGGAGCAGCCCGTGTTGCTGAGCCCATTTTGGTTTCCCTCAAGAACCAGTTGAAAGAAGCTGATTTGTCTGACTTTATTGCCGGAAGACCAGAGGCAGAAGCCCTTGAAGTTATGAATATATTCTCAGTTGCATTGGAGGGTAGTGTTTTGAAATCTCTTAACCTTTCAAACAATGCCTTAGGTGAGAAGGGTGTTAGGGCGTTTGGTGCTCTTTTGAAATCACAGAGTTGCCTAGAGGAGCTCTATTTAATGAATGATGGTATTTCAGAGGAAGCTGCCAGAGCTGTCTGTGAATTGATTCCCTCTACAGAGAGGTTGAAGGTGCTTCACTTTCATAATAATATGACAGGAGATGAGGGTGCCCTTGCTATTTCTGATGTTGTGAAGCGCTCTCCTTTATTGGAAGATTTTCGATGCTCCTCTACCAGGGTTGGTTCAGAAGGAGGAGTTGCCTTAGCAGAAGCACTTGAGTCTTGTACCCATTTAAAGAAGCTTGACCTGCGAGACAACATGTTTGGTGTAGAAGCAGGAGTTGCCCTGAGTAAAGCTCTTTCGAAGCATTTGGATCTGGTTGAGGTTTACTTGAGTTATCTCAACTTGGAAGATGAGGGTGCGATTGCTCTAGCCAATGCTCTAAAGGAATCAGCTCCTTCTCTTGAAGTCTTTGAAATGGCTGGAAATGACATAACTGCTGATGCTGCTCCTGCTATAGCTGCTTGTATAGCAGTAAAACAGCATCTAACGAAGTTGAACTTGGCTGAGAATGAACTTAAGGATGAAGGTACTATCCTAATAAGTAAGGCTTTGGAAGAAGGGCATGCCCTTTTAAAGGAAGTTGATGTGAGCACCAATTTCATTAGAAGGGCTGGGGCCCGACATTTGGCACAGGTAGTTGTTAAGAAACCTGGGTTTAGGATGTTAAACATTAATGGAAATATCATCTCTGATGATGGTGTTGACGAGGTGAAGGAAATATTCAAGAAGTCTCCTGACATGCTTGGTTCCTTGGATGAGAATGATGCTGAAGGAGGAGATGATGACGAAGAATCTGGAGAGGGTGAAGCTAAGGAGGATGAATTGGAATGTAAAATGAAGAATCTTGAAGTTAACCAAGAAGAATAGATATATCTGAGTCACTCTTTTTTATTTACAAACTTGCTTGGATCTGCTGCTTTAGATTAAATAATTTTTATGAATTCATTGCTCAGCAATATTGCTAAGCAAAGAGGTGGCTATTACTAGCAAATAGCCAACGGATGTCTTTTAGCAGGTTAGCTTCTGTACGGTTGTTGTTATCTACTATTTATTTCGTTTAGGGCTTGTTTGGAACTTCTAAACTTGAAGTCTTTTTATTGCGCCGGCAGCGATTAGCCAATCTTTGTAGGTGACATTTTCCGCGGAACATTGCTAATGATGCTTGAGATCTTTTCTATTCTAAGTTGCTGATTTTTTTCCTTTCGCTGCTTTCTCTGTTTTCGGTTCATGTATAATATTTCCCTTCATTCCCACTGGACGGATATCTGATAACCGTCGTCATTGGCACTGATCAAGAGAAATGTCAATTCGTCAAAACCTTCTAGGTACCTTCAATTGTATATGCTTTAGCATGTCACCTTGTCATTTTGAAGGCCAACGTACTTGCAACTTCTAAGACTTGAAGTTTAGTATGTGTGTTATGTATTTGAGATTTTAAAATCTTAGTATCCTTCTGATTTCAATGTTTGTCAATTGGGTAAGAATCAAAATTAAGTTAAGACGCTCATTGAATTTCAGAGAGGGAAAATTAAACTTACTGGTAGATAAGAAGAGAAACTATAACACTAGTAAAGGTTTATTTCTAGTCTAGGATAAAATCAGTTCAGCAGCCACAGCTGATCGGGCAGGAAATCTATTTTAAATCATCAAATCAAATGAAATCAAACCCACCCATTTCCTCTTCCATTGGAATTATGGCCTCTAGAATCTGATGATGAACTTGGGAAAACATAGCTTGATCTCTTCTTCTTAATACTATTCCATGTCATTATTCGGTCATTCCACGAATTTCTTCCTCCACCATGTTCAGATTTTTCCACACCCTGATATTGGGCTTTCTCGCTCATTTCTCCATTGGACTTGACTACTCTCTTTGGAGCAAATAAGCCATAGGTGGTGTTATCTTCACTTGTTCCTTCACTTACTGCAGCCACATTCTCATCTTTCCTAAATTCTGCTACTTTTTTCTCTACTGTTATGTTATTACTATTAGCCAACTCATTGCCCTCGCTAGGAAGTTGCTCTTTTCTCTTCCTTTTGCTCTGTAACTTCTCCATGTCTTCTGCATTTTCCACAGCCCTCATAAACTGTAAGTCACTCAAAGTATCCAGATAATAGTTCCCGCCCTTTCTTTTTCGCTTCCCTAATTCAACATTACTGCTATTTTCTACAGCTTTGCCCTTCCTATCATCGTTATTAATCACATATACCCACTCAGGTACCTCATGCTCTTCCATGAGACGAGACCGGTAATTCTCCTTCACTCTTCTTTCCTCATCCATTTGCTCAAATATCCAGAACTCCTCATCTGAGCGAGCTGCAAGTCGGTTGATTTCCCTTTCACTTGGAACGTCTGTTCCAAGTGAGCTTGTTCCTCTACGCATGATTCCTTCCAGCATTTCTTTTCTGTCCTGAGCTGCATAAGTGAAGGTGATCACATTAGCTTCGTGCTGAATTTACTCAATTAGGAATACAATCAAATTCAAAACATGAACTAAAAAAAGAAAAGCTGTTGCCATGTGATAGATGAAAATATATTTGCTTGGACTCGAACAAGCTCCAGCCAGTTCAAATGGACTTTTAAGCAACTGGACGGTATATCCTATGAAGAGAACAACAAATATATTTAACATAAAAAGAGGGAAAATTTTGTTTTAAGACAAATCCAAAGCCTGTGACCAGAAATAGCACTTACTCCTCTCTTACATTAATATGGCAAAAATTTACACATGTTCAAGACCATATTTTTTTAGTTTCTGGAAAAAGAAAATGAAGGGACAACTAAATCAAAAAATTAAGACATAATCAAGGGATAAAAGAAAGCAATTTTTAGCAGGCCAACAGCAGAGAGAGAGAGAGAGAGAGAGAGATTTCCTTCTCTCGTATTCAAAGAAGTAAAATCTGGTGGAAGAAAATGTATGATACAATGAATCATAATTAAATTGTGTCAAATGTCATTTAAATTTTTCCTCTTCTTAAAAGAAAAAGAAAAGGTTAGTGTAGGATTTGCTTCGACTTCATCCACATTTTACTGTCCCATCAATTATAATCTGCGAATATCTAACTGCAGCTCATACCCATATATATACACGTGAGCACAAACACACACAAACAAACCATACATACCATGCAAACACATAAATATCCATCAATACCCTGTGGAACCTGCAACTTCTGATTATCAAATATAATAAGACAGAACTAAGGAAATATTTCCTATTCTAATTCATGTCATACTGACTCTTATGTTCCATGCATTAGACAGATAATAATTAATCAAGCACAACAAACCTGTAGAAGTTGTATTAAACAATCCAGCCTGGATGACCTTAGCATCAATACCCATCTTCTGCTTTGCACGCTCTAAAATAACTTCTTCGATTGATCCAACACTAACCAGAACAAAAACCCTGACTTCCTTCTTCTGTCCTATACGATGGGCTCTATCCTCTGCCTGTTGGTCCATTTGGGGATTCCAGTCACTATCAAAAATTATTACAGTGTCGGCTGTCTGCAAGTTCAGCCCAAGACCTCCAGCACGAGTGCTTAATAGAAACATAAAATGAGGAGAGTCTGGAGCATTGAACTTCTTAAGCAAAGCACCTCTTTCCTCTGTTTTTGTTGAGCCATCAAGTCTAAGATACATAAAATTGTTGAGTCTCAGATATATTTCAAGAATGTCCATGAGATGAGTCATTTGGGAAAAGAGCAGGACACGATGGTGAGTTCTGTGAAGTTTTGGAAGTAACCTATCAAGCAGCTCAAATTTCCCTGATGCTCTAACAATCTCCTCTCTCTGCCACATATTGTGGGTAGGCACAAAGAGATATGGATGGTTACAACACTTCCTTAATTGCATTGTCAAGTTTTGGAGACTCTTTGATTTCCCAGATCCTGCAAAAATTTAAACTTATCAACCAATTGGCAACTATTTCTGCTTTCCTATTCCAGTAAGATAATACTACCGCTGAGTTGGAAACCATATAATGCAGTTCATATGAACTAAAATGTGAAAGTCCAAGATTAAAACTCAACTAGTCTGAAATTGGATAAAAGAATAAGGAAAAGATTATAAGACAGATATAACTCGGCCACAGCATAAGCATTAAGAAGCATAATACTATATAACTTAGCTCCGTTTGAGAAGGTGTGCGCTAGATATATGGTAACTTGCACAGTACACTTCTACGTACCCCTCTACATTTTTGGAAGAAAAAATCAGTAACTAGAAACTAGTTGCTTAGCAATTTGGAAACAATGCAAATTCCCTTGATGATATTTAAAGAGAAGCTATACTTGCTGCCAAAATTAAACTACACCATGAAAATCCCAGCCTGACCAATATGATTCAAAGAAAGCATGTACAGTTTTTTGACAAATAGATAGAGATACTCCATCAAAATAGCCAACTGATCACATGAAAAATAAAATCTACAAACCAGTGTCTAGCCCAACCCTGCCCTTTTCTGTTACTTGCTGGTAGTATGCTTTCTGCCATGCCGACAGATCACACTTGAGTATAACCTGGGATTTTCCAGGAAGGTATTTCTCCACCTCATCTTTTTTTCTCCTTAAGATGAATGGCCTTATAACCTGAAAATCGAGGAATTTTAATAAATATTAAGAAGTCCAAGGACAGATAAGGCAGTTTGAAACTAGATGAAGACCTACATGATGCAGACGACGAATAATCAAGAGTTGTTCTTCATCAGTAAGAGAAACATCACCGCGATCTGCGAAGGGGGCATTAAACCACTCCTCAAAATTCTGAACTGAGTTGAAGATGTTTGGGAGCAGAAAGTTAAGAAGGGACCACAATTCTTGTAAACTGTTTTGTATAGGGGTCCCAGTTAACAGAAGTCTACGCTGGATCTGATAGCTGCACACAGGTGAAAATTCAATTAGAATAGCCTTTCCGATTTTCTTGCAAAGACCCAATTTAAATAACATGACATCCTCAATTCTCCAGCAATGGAAAAAAACACTCATAATGATAGATATCTGAGATAATATATCTTTCATAATGCATTAAATGCAGTGAAAGCCCCAAAATTATGTTGCAGAAGGGTAAAAATCTAGACAAAATTCACTTTCAATTTTTTTAAGTCAACAATAAACTGTTTGTCTTCGAAAGAAACTATAAACATGAAAAGTAATCCACTCACCATCAAAAGACCTTCTGAACTCAATAGCACAAGAAGAGAAGGGAGGTGAATTATGAGGAATCATATGTTAAATTCAAGCTGAGTTATTATCAGTCTAGGGCTATCTGGCATTACTATATTTGCCAGGCAACCCAAGGCAACACACTGCATTACATAATAGATTGTGCTTCTGTCTATCTGAATATCACTCCAGCCAACTCCCATGCTCCCCCACCTCAGGTTAACCCACAGGAAAAATAAAAGATATTAGATATTAATATTGAAATCAGTGGTAAAATAGGTGACCTTTCAACGCAGGAAAGGATTGCTTGGTGTTGTAGATTGAAAAAGAAAAAAAAAAAAAAAAGATGACTGCTATGAAAGATGGAAGCAATTCACTGTTTCATTTCTTAATTTTCTCTCTTCTGTAATATTTCTACATAAAGCACACTAGTCACTGCAGGTCACATGTTATCTGAGAACCTGAACGCTAGTAAGGCCTCTTCCTAATCAACAGTGTCGTGTAAGATAAACTAACTAAACCAAAATCTGACCCCTAAGATGCAAAGTAAAATGTAGAAGAGAAATCTGTAGTATCAAGAATACCAACAGGCAATGATAGGAAAAAGTGGGTGTATAACCTTCCAAAAAAAAAACATGATAGCAATCTGCAGAAGGAATAAACATAAGTTTATCATCATACCCTGAGATAAGGGTTCGCGCAAGTGCACACTCATGATTCTTTAACCGATGCCCTTCATCAACAATCATGTAGTACCAGTGTATCTTCTTCAAGAATGCTTTATCTCTCATAATAAGATCATAGTGTGTTATCAAAACATTAAATTTCCCATCTCTTGATATTTCTTCCCTCATTGCCTTCCTCTCATCCAAACGTCCATCATAAAGAACTGCATAAATGCTGAAACAAGAAGAAAATGCCTAAGAGATTTCAAATTATAGATTACATGTACAAAAGCAAATGCATCCTTTTGAATAAATGCGTGCATGTGTGGACGTACACATGCATTAGAGAGAGAGAGAGAGAGAGAGAGAGATTTTCAGGGACTACTTGTGTACCTAGGAGCCCACGTTGAGAATTCATGGATCCAATTTGGTAGTACAGCTTTTGGAGCCACTATCAAGTGGGGCCCAGTCACTCCTTTGTTCTCCATGAGATATGCAATTAAGGAAATAGTCTGTATTGTTTTTCCCAACCCCATCTCATCTGCTAAAATTCCATTAAGATTGTTATTGAACAAAGAAAGCATCCATTGGAGCCCTTCTAGCTGGTATGGTCTTAGCTCTCCACCTTGAAGCATGGATGGTTGCTCCGTTACCTGTTTACAGAACATAAATTTAATAGCTTATTCCCAAAAAAATTAACCAAAGAATAAAACATCACAAATATTGCACAATGGATGGTTGCAATGCAAATAGGAAATGCTTAAGAAGAGATCATACAGTAGCAATTAGGTGGATAAACCAAGAACTAACATTGACTATTGGTAGAGGAATGACAATTCACACCCACCTGAACATGTATTTTATATTATTGAATATAGTATACTCCCATTAACAAATTAGCCACAAATAATAATGACCACAAAAACCCAAGGATAATCTATATATACTAAAAAGGATGGAATCCATGAGCATGACTAATAGATTGCAAAAATGCATGAACATATTCAAAGTACATCGAGGAAATCATTTTTGAACAGTTAAAAGAAAGCAAACGAAAACATTTAAGCTGTTTTTATAACCATAAATGTGAAGCACGTAGACATACATATTGATCCAACCTTTCACAGTGCAACTGAATTCTGTGATAATCAAATACCAATGGTCCTTTCGCCAAAAATACTCTCAATGGTCCAGGATGAAACATTAAAAATGAAAATGAAGTACAGAGGAATAAAATATAATAGGGTTTGCAATCTTACCTTCTCCTGAATTGAGTGAATAGCCAAGTTATATTGTCGCTGACCTTCCAATAAATCACTGGATTTATCATTCTGATCAGAATCAGTGGCATCTATATCTTCTTCAGGAAGTGAATCTCGAGGAGTTCCATCCTTCGAAGCATCCAACTCAGGAGAATCAGAATCTAAATGCTTTAAATCTTCAATGCCATCTGAATGTCTAGCATCTTTCTGCAGTTGAACAGCAGCTCCTAAATTAACAAGGAGCTTATTTGTTTCTTCCAGAAGCATAGTTAATCGTTCATTCTTGCTCTCCTTTACTAATCTCATATATGCTTCTTGATCATCAGCCTTCAGGGCCTGGAACCTCAATTTCTCAGCTCTTGTTGCACGTTGTCTTTGCCTTCCATGCCATGCCTGTTAAAATACCAAAATTATGCTGTAAGTACGATAACTATAGCTACTTATAAATGATGCTAAATCCAATAATGGAACTATACAATATTCTTGGAAGTAAGTAACATATAAGTGCTTGCACTTCTGCCCAAATATATTCAATATCTAAATATTGCAACCATAGCATGGTTTCAACTAAAAGCACAGTAAACATATACATATTCATTTTGCAAGAGTACCAAAAGCTTTTCCTATGTGGCTCAGAGTGGAAGTATGCTTCTATGATATATGAATAAACCTCTAGATAATATTAACTGAAGATGTTTCAATAATTGGGAAACATCTAGCCACTCAAAAATGATTGATTGAATGTACATATACTGGAATTCCCCATGCTAATGGAAGAAGTGTTCAGATTTTCATTTGTTTTACCTGAAAATGATGTTAAATTGAAGACATGCAGTAAAACTTTGAGAAAAGAGAGACGGGAAGTAAGCAAGACTCTGCATATAACAAGCTATGATAATGCAATGCTAATGGTTACAAAAAAAATAATAAAAACACATTTTTGTTACATTACTTGCAATATCACGATTATACCAATAATAGTATGACTTAGAATGCAAGTAAGTGTTCGTATAAAGAGTTTGATGAATATTATAGATTGATATTAAAAGGCTAGAAGGAACTCTTGTAAATGGCCCGGTCACAATTCTTTGTTGAAAGCTTAAATCAGAGCTGTAGTTTTATTTATTGCCTGTCTAAAATCTATATCAGTTCCCCCCATGCATCCTATAAAATGGCTCCCATTAGTCTGATCAATATTTGCCTTAAAACAACAATTTTCCACAAAATTCTACATATACACTTCCATCAAGTAGAGCATGACTTTGCATCCCTCTATCCCTACCAGATGAATAATAGAACACTAAAATAGTATACCGCACAGAAAACTTTATACCTGGACACCATCATTCCTTTGTTTTCGACGCTTTAGTGTAGCTTGAATTTGCAATTGGAAATCGCGGAATCCATTAACTATTTCTGAAAAAAATTTCTTCTTTCTGTTCTCCAAATGGTTCCTTTCCTCCTCTCTCAATCGTGATAGCCTCTGCACAAACCAAAAAAAAAATCCTTTATCAACAGTGCATAAGAAATTTCAATCTCCCTTCAACACATGAATATATATATATATATATATTCCTTTTACAGCGAGCATATAATGATTTTGTATTCTACAAGAGTTATCTATCATTTTTCTTGTCCTAATACAAAGGGCTGGAATCAATCATTGAAGGGCTACCTATGATTCTACCACACCAAAACTCAACTCACAAACACTCTTAGCAGTTTTATCCTTTCCCATAAATCCTCTAGAAAATCTGATGCATGTGTTGATTGCTATATCCTTGACTCACACCCAAATAAAGGAAGAGCTTTGGACAATTAAAAATAGAGCTTTGGTGATAACCTGTGAAAATGAGACCTCTAAGGAAAAGGATTTGATTGGTAAATACTAAATGGAAACCATAAATTTCTGAGCATAACGTCATTCCTTAAGGTTGAACTTCAGTTATTACAGATTTATCCAAAAACAAGATAGATTTCAATACCCACTTTATCGAGCAAGACTAAATTAAAATGACTAATAGATAAAGCACAAGACCTCATAATCCCGTTTCTTTCTTGCTTGATCATCAGCTTCTGCAGTAAATGGAACAAAAATGCCATATGGAGGAAAAGGCAATCGCGTCATGCCCCAGTCAAACAATTGCTTGTCAGGATATGCACAGTTCACATGAAGCCAGTACTCAGAACTTATATAAGAACATATCTTGCTTTGCAATTCTGCTAGCTGCAAGGTAAAAGCTCCCATGTCATCCACCAATACCAAGATAAAGCGAAATATAGAAAATTATCCATCATCAATCCAAGAACTTCAGCTACATGCTTCGATTAGATAAAGGGCTTAAAAGGCAACAAGAAATATAAAGCTATCATATCTTGTCGATTATATAGGCTGCATTTGGTCATATGTCACAGAACTTCGAAAGTCCATAACAGAATAGTAACAACAGAAAGCAAGTTTATAAAACAAATTAATTCCACATCCAAACAGTCTATAGTGGGGAGAAACAACTTCATGGTAGTGATCAACAGCTGCCCAAACAGTAGAATAGGTTGCATTTCCGTATTAATATAGAGTTTACATAGCACTTGAGGAATATGGTACGTGTGTATCAGCAACTTTAGCACGCTAGTTTACCTTTAGCCCATAGAGTTCAAGTAAACACTTTGTCTGCAGGTCCTCCCCTCTGCTTGAAGGCAAATCTGATTCAAAACATAAATGCATAAGTAATCCTCCTAAAATGGTTGTCTGAACTACAACTTGAAATTGAATGTTGCTACTCTTAAAACTCACAGATGTCACTAATGGTAATAGAAAGTTACATGCAAACCCATCCAAACACAGAAATTTTCAATTCCTAAAATTTTAACATATCATAGCTATGTGCAAAAAACTATGAATAGTTGGTAAAGATCCTTTGCAGAAAATATTAACCTTCAAGTTCATTCAGTCGAAAATGAATATGGCTCTGGTAACGGTTTTGCTTCAATTCTGCCAAGCCAAAACCAGACATACATTTTGACCTTTTATTTGATAGTGCATCATCAAGGTCACACAATAAATTATCCCTTGTAGAAGTAGAAGGATTATCCTGCCACATATTAAATCAACATGTTAAGAAACCAGAAGTAAAATCATTATAAGCTAGTGCTACAATTGAGAAGTAATGAAATAACTGCACACAGCAATGACAGCAAAACTTTTCAGACATTAATTTCATTGTAACAAGCGGAGCATTGCAATTCTAAAAACCTACAAATTATGGATAAAAATCAAATTCGGTCGATTTGAGCCAAAAAAAGGGGGGGTTAAAAACTCAAATCAATTTAAAACATGAAGATTAAGCAAAACATAGGAGCCAAAAATACAGAAACAGAATCCTCCAACTCCTTTCCTCCAGAACTTAACAATTTTCAACAGAAAAATAGAAAAACAAGAAGAGTCTTATTACTCCCTATAACTGATCAAATCCTAAAGTTATAACAGAATCCAATCCAAAATCTAAATTCATTATTTCTCCTCCAGGAAAAAAAATAATATTGACTTAAAAAAAAAACCTGAAACAAGAATTCACCATCTCAAGAATAAAAGGAAGTGCCCCAAATACAAAAACAATTCCCCACACAACCTCTAATTAGTAAGAGAATATCTAAGAAAAAACAAAAACAACACAAAAATACAAAATTCACAAGAATATTTATTAGATTAGATGAATTAAGTTGCTAAATTTTGTAATTTAGTTATTTTGTCTTTACAAAAAAAAAATAATTGTTAAGAAAAATAGAAAATATACGTCTAGTCTCTCTTTTTTTTTTGTAACTTAATTAGAATTACAATAAAATAACATTTAGATATATTTTCTTTTTAATTTTAGTTAATAGAAATGTACTTCAATTTCAAAACATATATATATTGGAACAATTAAATTTAACTAAAAAATTAATAATCTTGACCAATGTTCAACAATATTCAAAGTAAACTCATATAAAAACTAATTTAAAAATCCATTCGCGGATCTGGAATTTTGTACTAAAACTTTGAATTGTAGCACTAATTCATTAAACCACCAAACAAATTTATGACTCCATCCCTTTCACAATCCAAACAAATAAACAGAAGGGTATCTAAAAACAGCATAAAAGAAGAGAAATCCACACGAAAGAAAAACAATTCAGATAATTCCACACAAAACAAACTTTCAAAAACCCTCAAAATTCACTAAAATTGCCAAGGTAAAAAAAGATAAAAATCAAAATGGAATTTCTAAGAATACTCACCAAACTCGTCTGGGCGATTTCAGGCAAATCAGATCCAGCCTCAACCTGGCTCCCATCATCAATGGCCTCTGGAAGCCCGTCTTGTTCATCAAAGCAAATAGAGGAAACGACGTCGAACAAATCAGAAGGGAGAGGGAGATTTCTAGAGACAAAGTTAAGGGCACAGATCAAAGACTTAACCTTGTGTAAATTGTCTAAACAAGGCTCCTCCTGGAGCTCTAGCTTAGCCACCATGGCGGGAATCAATTTTTTTCGCCAACGGTTAATTTTTTCCTTTCTTTATAATTTAAAAACGAGGGGTTATTTAGAAAAGGAGAAAATTAAAAGAAGAAAAATTATCTCTTGGTTTTGTTTGTGGGGGTACATTGCACCGCTTTTAGTGAAGGGAAGAAAACATGCTTTTTCTCTCTCTTTTATTTTATTTTATTATTTCTTTTTATTTTCGTTTTTCTCCCTGGCTGGTCATAACGCTTTTCCAGTCTACCCTTCTCGTTGGTTTGGCCGCTTTCACTCTTGGGTTGGGAGGTTCTAGGGTAAGGCTATTAATATAAGCTTAGAGAAAGGTTGAACTTGTAATCGGTTTAATCAGTTATAAAAATTTTAATATAAATTATTATATAATAAATATAAAATTATTATGATTACATAGATTATTATAATTGATAATATAAATTTATATTACATATTTTTATTACAATTATAT
>JBBYHL010000002.1:6402654-6415904 GCA_038381835.1 Adansonia madagascariensis
TGCTTATGATAATCATAAAAAATAACTAGAAAAGATTAAAATAGAAAAATAATTTATATAAAATTAAGCACTTATCAGAAAGCAAGTTGCTCATCCAATAAGGAGAAAAAGAACTACAGTGGCAAGCGATGAAAGCAAAGAAAAGAGAAAGAATATGTTAAAAATGGTGACAAGAAGAAGTATCCACCATGTGCACATCGCCAGAAAACAACTAACCTACAGATATACTATTGGTTCAGGCTTGATATTCAGTGTCAAGCCTACAAGAAATAAGGGCCAAAAATAGAACATGCAAGCCCGAATTGCAGATGGGAACCAGCTCCAAGAAGAGCAAATGTTTATTGCATCTTGTTATGCTACTTCAATTAAATCCAAAACAAACTGGTTGATTGATACTAGCTGCACAAATCACATGGCTGCTGATAAAAGCATGTTCAAACAGATTGACAGCGCTTGCACTTTAAAAATTAGAATTAAAATTGGAAGCTTTGTTCTTGCAAAGGGAAAAGGACATGTCATAGTAAGCACACCATCAAGTACCAAAGTTATTTCTCCTTTTTTTTATTGTGACTAAGATAGATCAGAATCTACTTAATGTTGGATAGTTGCTTGAAAGAAAATATTTTATTGTTTTCAAGGATAAGCAATGTGTCATTTATGATCCAACTGGTTGTGAACTTGCTGTAGTTGCTATGAATGATAGAAGCTTTATACTAGATTGGAATCCTTTTGTATCTGGCACATATATTAGTCTAACAGATAAGTTTATATTGTGGTATAAAAGGTTAGGGCATGTTGTTTACCATGCCTTAAGTCTTTTGTCCAAAAATAAGCTTGCTTTAAATATGCTAAAGGTTCTTGAACAGAGTGATGTGTATGAAGTATGTCAACTAGAAAAACAAATCAGATTACCTTTTCCAGTAAATGCAGCTTGGAAAGCTTCAAAAAAGTTGCAATTAGTACATACTGATGTATGTGATCCTATGGAGATCTCATCACTTAGTATAAGTAGATACTTTGTTGTATTTATTGATGACTATAACAAGCTATGCCAGGTTTACTTTCTAAAATAGAAGTCTAAAATTGCCGCAATGTTTTGAAGGTTTAAGGCTTATGTTGAAACACAAGTTGCATGCAATCTCAAAGTCATAAAGTTTGATATTGGAACTGAGTATACCTTAAACAAATTTGAAAAATTTTGTGCTACAATAGGGATTGAGCATCAACTAACTGTCACTCACAGCCTACAATAGAACAGGGTGAGTCAAAGGAAGAACAAGACTGTGATGGAAGTGGCAAGATGCTTGCTGTTTGAGAGAAATTTGCCTAAGAAATTCTAGGCAGAGGCAGTCAACACTGCAGTTTACCTACAAAACAGGCTTCCAACTAAAGCCTTCGAGTCCAAGATTCTTCATGAAGCTTGGTATAGACGTAAACCAACAGTGGATCATTTTAAGATCTTTGGTTGCATTGCTATGCACATGTTCCAGTTGTTAAGAGAGACAAGCTAGACAGGGAGGCTCAGGTTGGGATCTTTGTTAGCCACAGCAACAAGAAAAAAAGGGTATAAAATTTTTAATTGGAACTAGGAAGGAAATCAAGGTGAATCTATTGAAAGCAAGACCACTAGAACTTATGAGCTTCAAGATGAACCAGAACATACTTTTGATGATGAGTTTGATGATGACAGAGTTGTAAGGGGAACTAGATCTCTTTCTACCATATAGGAAAGGTGTAATCTCGTTATTCTAGAATCTACAGTTTTGATGAGGCTGTGAACATAGATGGCTGGATGAAAGCCATGAAAGGGGAGATGAGCATGATCCAGAAAAATCATACCTAGACTTTGGTTGATAAGCCAAAGGACGAAAAGGTAATAGATGTAAAATGGGGGTGTAGAATAAAGCTTAATGCTAACGGATCTGTCAATAGATTAAAGGCTGAGCTAGTTATGAAGAAATATGCTCAAGAATATGGTGTGGACTTTCAAAAACTTTTGCACTAGCAACAAGGTTAGACACCATCAGATTGCTACCAACTATAATAGCTTAACAACAGTGGATGATTCACCAGTTAGATGTCAAGTTAGCCTATCTAAACTGCTATTTGAATGAGGAGATCTATGTTGAATGACCTAAAGGCTTTATTGTCAAAGGTTGTAAGCAGAAAGTTTATCAGCTCAAGAAGGCTTTGTATGGCTAAAGCAAGCTCTTAGAGTTTGGTATGAGAGAATTAATAACTATCTTTTGGATTCGAATTTTAAGAGACAGGTGAAAACCTTCTAATTGTGTCTCTGTATGTGGATAATTTGCTTGTGACTGGAAGTTGTGAGAACCTAATAAGTGACTTTAAAAAACAAATGCAGTTTATTTTTGAAATGACAGTCTTGGGGAGTATGAACATACTTTCTTGGAATAGAGGTGCATCAATAAAAAAAAGGCATCTTCACAAATAAACAGAACTCTTAATTGGGAGTGTTAAGAAAGCTTAACATGGAAAGCTGCAAACCAGTTAGCACACCTGCAAATCTTGAAGAAAAGCTTAGCCAAGCAATAAAAAGGTCTACAGGAGTTTGATTGGCTATTTGTTGTATCTAATAGCAACAAGGCTAGACATTATGGTTGCAGTAAGTTTAGTTTATCTAGGTTCTTGCACTACTCATTTTAAGGCAGCAAAAAGAATGCTCAAGGGAACTTTAGGATATGGGGTCCAGTTTTTTAAGACAGAAACTCTTAAGCTAGTAGGGTACATTGATAGTGACTAAGCTAGTTTAGTTAATGATTCAAAGAGCACTCCAAGGTATTTATTCATCCTTAGCCATGGATGCTTCTCTTGGAGTTCTAAGAAGTAGGACAATGTTGCGCAGTCTACAACAGAAGCTAAATATGTTGCATTTGCTACAACTATAAATCAAGCCATTTAGCTAAGGAAATTATTGTGTGATCTTAATTTGGTTCAAGAGGAAGCAACAAAAATAAAGTGTGACAACAAATTTAGTGTTGCAATTGCGAAGAATTCAGTCTTTATGAAAAAAACTAGACACTTCAACATCAAGCTACATTTATAAGAGAAGCGCTAAAGAATGAAATCATCGTGATTCATTGCAATTTGGAGGATCAACTTGCAAACTATTCACCAAGCCTTGTTCTAAAGTCAGGTTTGAGAATCCTAGAAAAATGATTGAAGTTGATGGCAAAGAAGTCTAAGGATGAGTGAACATGGTTTTATGGCACCCATTGTTTTGATTTTTTTTTAAACTTAAATCTAAACTTTTATGTCAATCTAGTTGATTAAGTAAAGTTGTACTGTAGATCTAAAAGAGATTTTAAAGTTGTATAGTTATTAGATTTGTGTATTTACATCTACTATGTTATCTATAACTCGACAAAATCAAGATATAAAATAATGAATGTGCATTTCTATTTCTCTAGGAACTTTTTACTTTTCCCGTTCTCTCCTTGGATTTCCATACCTTCTGCATATTTCGAAGTCAACAGACTATTCCAAACGCCATCACATCGGAGCTATATCCACCATTCTCTTGACAAATCTTCACTTTCCTTATCCAAGGCTGATGTGTAGATAATTAAATCGGATGTTAATCTGAAAATTTGAGCAGAAGTCCCATGAAGTGACTGAAAAAATAAAGAAGGTTTTAAATTCTGTCCTTTAACCAAAAAATTGCAAAAAAAAAACAAAAAAACAAAATTAATAACAAAACAAAATAACCAAAAAAAAAAAAAAAGTTATAAATGCGTCTGTAAGACCTAAGAACAGAAAAAATATATATCAACTTAAATTGGCCATTGCTGTAAGCCAGGAAACTGCAGCACCAAAAAGCACATATACAGCAATAATGGCAGCAGCCTCTCTTTCTCCTGTAATAACCTCTCAAGCCTTAAAAACTTTTACAAATCAAACCCACCCCAAAAGCAAAACCAATGACTCCTCTTACACTGGTTCTTTGAAAAATTGCAAAAACCTGACCGAACTCAGAAAACTACACTGTCAAATCACAAAACAAGGCCTAATTCACCATCCCTCCACTATAACCAAGCTTATTTCTACATGTACAGAAATGGGCACTTTTGATAGCTTGGTTTATGCTAAAAACATCTTAAATCAGTTTAGACAAGATAATCAAACTGATGGTACCTTATTTATGTACAATTCACTGATTAGAGGTTATTCTTCTACTGGTCTTGGTAATGAAGCTCTCTGGGTTTATCTTGAAATGCTGAGTCTTGGCATTTCGCCTGATAAATACACCTTCCCATTTTTACTAAGCGCGTGCACAAAGATTTCTGCAAGCGCTGAGGGTTTTCAGGTTCATGGATCGGTTGTAAAAATGGGCTTTAAAGGAGATGTGTTTATATTAAATTCTTTGATTCACTTTTACGCGGAGTGTGGGGACATTGTGTTGGGACGTAAAGTGTTTGATGAAATGACTGACAGAAATGTTGTATCTTGGACTACTTTGATTTGTGGTTATGCAAGGTGTGGCTTTGCTAAGGAAGCTGTAGAATTGTTTTTTGAGATGGTCGAGGAAGGTACTAAGCCGAATTCAGTTACGATGGTTTGTGTGATTTCTGCCTGTGCAAAGTTGAAGAATCTTGAATTGGGTGAGAGAGTGTGTGGGTATATTAGTGAGTTGGGAGTGAAAGTTAATACTTTGATGATGAATGCGCTTGTTGATATGTATATGAAATGTGGTGCTTTTGATACTGCAAAGCGGCTTTTTGATGAATCTGAAGAGAAAAACTTGGTTGTTTGTAACACAATAATGTCAAATTATGTGCATGAAGGGATGGCAAGGGAAGCACTTGCTATCTTGGATGAAATGTTGAGACAGAGGGTAGTGCCTGATAGGGTTACTATACTATCTACAATCTCAGCGTCTGCACAATTAGGCAGCATTTTGTGGGGTAAATGTTGTCATGGTTATGTTTTGAGGAACGGACTTGAAGGTTGGGATAGTATTTTGAATGCTTTAATTGACATGTATATGAAGTGTGGCAAACAGGAAGTGGCATGTGCAGTTTTTGATCGCATGGAAAACAAGACAGTTGTCTCATGGAATTCAATCATTGCTGGTTATCTTAGAAATGGTGATGTTGGTTCAGCTTGGGAAGTTTTCAACAATATGCCAGAGAGTGATCTTGTTTCTTGGAACACCATAATTAGCGCTTTGGTACAAGAAAGCATGTTCAAAGAAGCCATTGAACTTTTCCGACAAATGCAAAATGGGGGAATAAAAGTAGATAGGGTGACTATGGTGAGCATTGCATCAGCCTGTGGATATCTAGGAGCACTTGATCTTGCCAAGTGGATCCATGCTTATATTAAAAAGAATAAGGTTCCTTGTGACATTCGGCTAAGTACAGCTTTAGTTGATATGTTTGCTAGGTGTGGTGATCCTTCAAGTGCAATGAAGATCTTCAATAAAATGGAAAAAAGAGATGTGTCAGCTTGGACTGCTGCCATTGGAGCAATGGCTATGGAGGGAAACGGTAAGCAAGCTATCGAGCTTTTCAACGAAATGCTCAGGCAACGAGTCAAACCTGATGGAGTAGTTTTTGTTGGGTTGCTAACAGCCTGCAGCCACGGAGGGTTAGTTAAAGAAGGGCGAGATCTTTTCATGTCAATGAAGTCAGTTCACAAAATCTCTCCCCAAATTGTGCACTATGGGTGTATGGTTGATCTGCTTGGCCGTGCTGGATTGTTGGAAGAAGCTCTAGATATTATAAGAAGCATGCCAATGGAGCCTAATGATGTAATTTGGGGATCTCTTTTAGCTGCATGCAGGATGCACAGAAATGTTGATATGGCAGGATATGCAGCCGAAAGGATCAAAGAATTGGCTTCCGAGAGAACTGGTATCCAAGTGCTTTTATCCAACATATATGCCTCTGCTGGGAAATGGACAGATGTTGCAAAGGTCAGACTGCAGTTAAAGGAGAAGGGGGTACGAAAAGTGCCTGGATCAAGCTCGATAGAGATAAATGGAGAAATTCATGAGTTCACTTCTGGTGATGAATCACATCGAGAAATGATCCACATAGCACCTATGCTGGATGAAATGCACTACAAAGTAAAGGCTGCTGGCCATGCTCCCGACCTAAGTAATGTTTTGCTTAATGTTGGGGAGCAGGAGAAAGAATATCTACTTAGCAGACATAGTGAAAAACTAGCAATGGCGTTTGGACTAATCAGTACCGACAAAGGAATGCCAATTCGGGTTGTTAAGAATCTTCGAATGTGCTCTGACTGCCATTCATTTGCCAAATTGGTGTCCCAAACATATGACAGAGAGATTATCGTTCGAGATAATAACAGATTTCATTTTTTAAAGGGAGGGGTCTGTTCTTGTAATGATTATTGGTGATGCTGTAACATAAAATTGAGAAAACTTGCAACTATATACTGATTCTTGAGTATTTTTCACGTGTACAGACAATTTCATTTTTATATAAATACACCAGAAATTAACTTCATAATTATCCTTCCTTTAGATGCAAGAAATAAGCAGGCTCGACAAGCAGCCTACATGTAAACCAAAAGATTTATGCAATGTAGTTGACAATGTAGTTGACAACTAGAAACCTCTACGGGAAAAGAGATTGGTGCACAAGAAAAAAATTGCTGATATTGTTCCTTTATTGATCAAGAATTTCGGTTTTGACAAGTATTATGATCATCCAGTAAAAAAAGTTTTAGTTTTTTCTAATGACTGATTTGAAGTCCTAATGATTCTAACTGATAGCAAAGTTTGGTAATTTGGACCTTCCAATTCATATATGCGGATCCCAAACCTATGAGTGGGGATATTCCAGAAACTCAAAAGGAAAAAAGGAGTTGAATTTGGCAGAAATAGATGCAACTTGGACAAAAACATAAGTAAATTGGACAAAAAGAAACAAAGGCAAATCTTTTCATCCTGAATTGTTTTCATGTACTCCGAAACTACATAAACAAAATAATAAAATTTTTACTGGATGAAATGGAGGAAAGATGCTTATGTTTTCAACCTTTTCCTAATTAAGATCCATTGCTTTTGTTGAGTTGTTTAAACAATTTACCCTGGAATCAGGCACAGGGTATGTGAAAACTTATGGACCATTCTACATGCACTTCACAACGGCAGGAAAATGGAATCGATGAAAGCATGGTGCATCAGATCGGACTGCCACAGTTTGGCTATGTGATGATGAGATGAGGTCTGTCGATGAAGTTCTTCAATTAGCCAGATAGTGGCTTCAGCCTTGCAAGGATGAATGAAGATATCCAAGGGGCTATGCTCATCCTCACTGCCTATTCTCAAATGATCCCACTGTTTTAAGAGAGTGTTGGTCAGGTAATGCAAAGGTTGCCCATATAATTGTTTGATGGATCTGCCTAATCCCAGCCATGTGGTAAACGGAATAACCGAGCCCCGGTGTACTGGAATCGGTAATTGCTTCATATATTCCTGATAAATTTCAGCCTTTCTGATCAACAAACCTGATTTCATGCAACAAGGATATTACAAGAACATGAACAAGAATGTATCATAAAGAAAGCATATTATCATACAAAAACTATTTTTGACTCTGATTATTAACAGAAAAAATAACACAGAATCACTAGATTTCTTTGGTGAATTGGGCATGAAATTGGCTATGAATTTATATTCCAGAAAAGGTAATAATTAGCTTAAACAAAACTACAGGTCAGAGTTCTAACACGGAAATGAAAGAGTTTACACAAAGAAATAATTATAGGCTCAATCAAATAGAAGAAAACTTGAAACCCATTAAACAAAATTACCTTCAGAGGATAATTCTTTCGGAGGTTGATCGATTTCAGAGGATAATTCCTTAGAAAGTGGATCGATAGTGAAATTTGTGGTTCCATCATTGACCTGAACTTCAACATCTAAAGAAGAAGATGACGAAGAAGAAGAAGAAGACTCATCAGATGAAATTACATCAACCTGGTCACCCCATGGCAATCCCCTCTTCATGATGCTTCACAATGCAGCCTTCCTGAAGTAAAACAAGTTACCACCCAAGATAATCAAAATATAAAAAGACACCCAGACGAACGAAAAGGAAAAAAATGAAAAAGAAGATTAAGATTTCAATTTAGGGTTTTAAACCAAGAAAAATGAAAATTCTTACCTGAAATTTCTCTTGTTAAAGAGTGTGAGACAGAAAGGGAGAGTTGGCTTGAAGTTTCTTTGCATAAACCCTAACTAACTACTCTTTTCCTCGACCTGTTTCCTAACCGGAAACGTGAAAACATGGAGTTTAGGGGGGAAAAAAGATGCAAGTACTGTACTCTTACCGTTCTCAGAATGCCCCACTATTTAACGCAGCCAAACGTGCTTAATTTTTGTAGTTTATGGCTTTTATTAGGCTTTTAAGGGGAGTTCTGCTGTATGTTTTTAGGGAAAGATTTTGGTAAGCTTTCCCTCGGCAAATGATTTTACCGTATTAAAATTTTTTATATGTTTTATTATGTAATAATATATAAAATTATTATATTTATATAAATATATTATAAGTTATATAAATTTTTATGATTGAAAAAATTAAAATTATTAATAAATATTATCGTTACATAAATTATTAAAATTAGTATTATAAGTTAGTATTACATATTTTTATTATAATTACATAATATTATTTATTTACATAAATATGACAAAATATAATAAAAATTATAATACATAAATTTATTATATTTACATAAAAATGTTATAAATTATAAAAGTATATTATCAATAGGTAATAGAAAATAGTATTACATAAAATATTATAATTACGTATATTATATTATCTAATCATATAATTTTATTATCATAGGTGCTAGAAATAAGTATTACACAATCTCTTACAATTACACATATAAGTCATATATTACATAAAGTATGATAAAGGATAAAAAAGTTGTAAAATATAAGTTTATTATATATATATATATAAATTTTGTAAGTTACTTAAATATATTATCAATAGGTGATAAAAAGTAAAATTACATAAAATACAAAACTTACATAATTGTATTATCGATTACATAAGTTTATTATCATATATAATAAAATATGTACTATATATTTTTATTATAATTATACATATACATTGTAATTTAAATGTATCATTAGAGTAAATGTAATGTTTGTATATAATTTTTTACATAAAAATATTACCTGATTTCATATAAATATTACAGATTATATATAACTATTACTAAAACTGTAAGATATTTATACGAAACATTCTTTCAAAAAAATAAAATATATTTTTTTTCAAATTGTTTTTTATTAAATATATTTCATGTGTAAGAAATTAATTTTTTGTAATTTTTGAAATTAAAAAAAATTCTATATTTTTATTTGATTTACATATTTTTTTTATTAGTAATTAATATAATATATTAATAAAAAATTAATTTTATGATAAAATTTAGATTTTTTATTAGTTAGTAAAAATTATAACTAAAGATTATAAAAATTACACATAACATTAAAGCGAAAGTAATATTTGTATATAACGTGTGTCATGGGTAATGTATTTGAGTAAAGAATCTTTAAAAGTAATATTTGTATATAATTTTTTATATGAAAACATTACTTGATTATATGCAAATATTATTAGATTACACATAAATATTACTAAAACTATAATGTATTTATGTAAATTATTCCTTTAAGAAAAATAAAATATAATTTTTTCCAAATTATTTTTTATTTTTAATTAAATATATTTCATAAGCAAGAAATTAATTTTTTTGTACCTTTTGAAGTTAAAAAATTCTATATTTTTATTTTATTTACATATTTTTTAAAATTAGTAATAAATATAATATATTAATAAAAATTAATTTTATAATAAAATTTAGATTTTTATATTAGTTAGTAAGAATGACAACTAAAGATTATAAAAATTACATATAATATTAGAGTAAAGGTAATATTTATATGTAATATGTGTTATGGGTAATGTATTTGTATAAAGAATCTTTTAAGGTAATGTTCGTATATAATTTTTTTTACCTATAAACATTATATATTGCATTATAGATGTACATAAAACATTATCAAAACTGTAATTTTAATAAAAATGAAGTATAATTTTTTCAAATTATTTTTTATTTTTATTAAATATATATTATATGTGGGCAATTAGTTTTTTAGTGATTTTTGAAGTGAAAAAATTGCATATTTTTTAATTTTAATAATTTTTTACGTATATTAGTAATAATTATATTATATAAAAAAATTAATTTTATGATAAAATATATATTTTTTATTAAATGGTAGAAATTACAACTAAAGATTATGGCAATTACATATAAATATTACAATTTACATAATGTTTATATGTAATATGTGCTATGTGTAATGTATTTGTGTAAAGAATATTTGAAGATAATGTTTGTATATAATAAATTACATATAAATATTACAAGATTAAATACAAATATTATAGCTATACAAAAAAAAAAAATTATCGAATTACTAATGTATCAATGTAAAATATTACTTTAAAAAAATTAACTATAATTTTCTTAAAATTATTTTTTATTTTTTATTTTTACAAAATATATTATACATTTAGGAAATTAGTTTTTTAGTATATTAAATATATTATATATGTAGGAATATTATTTTAAGAAAATTAACTATAATTTTGTTAAAATTATTTTTTATTTTTATTAAATATATTATACATGTAGGAAATTAGTTTTTTAGTATATTAAATATATTATATATGTAGGAATATTTTTTAAGAAAATTAACTACAATTTTATCAAAATTTTCATATTTTTTTAATAATATACTTGGATATATTAGTAATAGTTATATTATATTAAGAACAAATTAATTTTAATATAAAAAATATATTTTTATTGATAAAAATTACAACTAAAGATTAAAGCAATTATGTATAAAGATTATATTTACATTATGTTTATATTAATTTGTATTTTATGTAATGTATTTGTATAAAAAATCTTTGAGGATAATGTTTGTATGTAATTTGTTATATACAAACATTATCGGTTAACATGTACATATTATAGTTTTACATAAAAACACTATCAAATCTTTAATATATGTATGTAAAGCATTCTTTTAGAAAAATTAACTATAATTTTTAAGTAATTATTTTTTATTTTTATTAAATATACTATATCTGTAGGAAATTAATTTTTTTTACTAATTTTGAAGTGAAAAAATTTTCATATTTTTTATTTTAATAATCTAATTGGGTTTATTAGTAATATTTATATTATATTAAGAAAAAATAATTTTATAATAAAAATATGTAATTTTTATTAGTTGGTAAAAATTACAAATGAAGATTACAACAATTACATATAAATATTACAAAATGTTTATATGTAGTTTGTGTTTTGTGTAATATATTTGTGTAAAGAATCTTTGAGGATAATGTTTGTATGTAATTTTTTTACATATAAACATTATCGGTTAATATATAAATATTATAGTTTTAAATAAAAACATTACAAAATGTATAATATATGTATGTAAAGCATTCTTTTAGGAAAATTAACTATAATTTTCAAGTAATTATTTTTTATTAAATATACTATATCGGTAGGAAATTAATTTTTTAGTAATTTTAAAGTGAAAAAATTTTCATATTTTTTATTTTAATAATCTAATTGGATTTATTAGTAATAATTATATTTTATTAACAAAAATAATTTTATAATAAAATATATAATTTTTATTAGTTGGTAAAAATTATAACTAAAAATTACGGTAATTACACATAAGTAGTATAATTTACATAACGATTATATATAATTTATGTTATATGTAATATATTTATGTAAAGAATCTTTGAAAATAATGTTTATATTTAATTTGTTACAAGCAAAAATTACTAGATTACATATAAACATTACAGTTTTACATAAAAATATTACCAAATCTGTAATGTTGTATGTATGTAAAATATTCTTTTGAGAAAATTAACTATAATTTTCTCAAAATTATTTTTTATTTTTTATTAAATATATTATATGTATAGAAAATTAATTTTTTAGTAATTTTTTAAGTGAAAAAATTTTATCTATTTTTTATTTTAATAATATATTTTTAATATTTGTAATAATTATATTATATTAATAAAAAAATTAATTTTATAATAAATTTCTTATATGTTATATAATGGTTAGGAATTTCAACTAAAGATTTTACAAAAATTATACATGAATATTACAATTTACTTAAATCATTAGAGTATAGATAATGTTTATTTGTAATATATGTTATCGGTAATTTATTCGTGTAAAGAATCTTTAAAGATAATATTTTTCTGTAACAAATTATATAAAAATATTATTGGATTACATATAAGCATTATAGAGTTACATAAAATATTGCTGAAACCATAATAAATTTATGTAAAAGATTATTTCAAGAAAATTAAACATAATTTTTACAAAATAATTTTTGACTTTTTATTAAATATATTATATATGTAGAAATTAATGTTTTTTAGTCAATTTTAAAGTAAACAAAATTTTTATATTTCTTAAAACGGTCCACCGTTTTTGTGATTTACATGTAAAATGTGATTTTATCAAAATTGCATAAACATTAGATAAGTAAAATATTAAATTCGTGTTTTATATCATGTTCATATATTTTATCAAGTCGTAATTATTTTTAAAGTATTTTATAAATGTATAAATTTTAACAAGTAATAATTCTTATTAAAATATTAAAATATATTTTAATATTAATATTTATATATTTTATAATTAAATTTATATAAAAATATTTTTATTAATTAAATAATGATTCAAGACAAGAAAAAAATAAGTTAAAAATTTAATTTTTATAGTCCACATGATAAAAAATTATATAATAAAAATTAATATTATATTTTAATAAAAAGTTATTAAAAAATAAAAAGTCATTTAAAATCTCTCAACTGGTTTACTCAATTGATAAGGTTAAATGCCTCTAACATGTAGAGGTGGCTACATGAACCTGAACCCAAAAACCTGCTCGAAAAAATTTAAATCCTATTTGATCAAAAAGTCAATGGCCCAAACCTGATAAAACCCAAACCCGAAATAGCCTGAACCCGAGCTCGATCTGAACCCAAACTCGAATTTAATATTAAAAATAAATATGAAAAAATTATAATCATATAATTTTTAATAAATCAAAAACTTTAATTATGAATTTTATTTTAATATTCTTTTAATAATTTAATTAAATATTA
>JBBYHL010000002.1:6433076-6465813 GCA_038381835.1 Adansonia madagascariensis
AAATGTTTATGCCTTTTTCTTGAGTCAAAACCTTGAGTGGTATGATCAACGGGCTATTTCATCATCCCAAACTACTCCGGGGCTATGAGAATGAGTTCGTGATGTTCATGCCACTCTTTCCCTTCAGTCGTAGACGTTCGAACGTCAATGACTCGAGTTTGGACCCGTAAACATAAAAAAATGAGAGATATCCCCTGCCTTGCTTTGTCCCTTGCTGGCAGCACAACTATTGCAAATTGAAAAATCACTATAAAACCCTAAACGATTTTTCATGACTTTTTTATATTTTTCTATCAAAGCATGTCGAATTATCTTTAAAATGATGTCTTATTCACCCCTTGATCATTCGGGATGAGAGAGTTATGATTTTTCAAGTCTAAACTGTCTGGAACCTCTGGAATCCAAACATGTATTCTGGTTGGGCTGTTCAGGCCCACTAAATGATTTTTCAAAATTTTTCAAACATTTTTCCTAAAATGTTCATGAAATTCCCTTTTCAGAAAGGTATCAGTTGCAATTTTTTGATACCGAATGAGTCCAGGATGATTTTTCAAATTTTGACATATCTTGTCCCTTGTATGCTCTGCCAGCAGCACTATCAATCCAAACTTGAAAATTTATTCCCCTAGAAAGTTTCTTTTTAGGTAGTGGGAATAATTTTAGGATGACCCTCATCGAGTCACCTTTCTAACGGTGTCTTGTTCACCTTCTAAATCCTTCGAATCAATTTAGTAAATTCAGGAAGTAAGATAGTGCGATGCTATCCCCTGTTTTCAGTTTTGGTCAAAATCGAGTTGTTTCCCCAAATTTTGTCTCAAGACATTCAAATGTCTCTATGTCAACCCAATCAGACTCGAGAACATGCTTTGACCTCCCATTGGCTTGTATCAAGGCACAAACATATTTTACATCTTTACCATCCTCTTTCACAATAATTTTTTTTACCTAGAGTTGTCAAAATGCTCACCTATCTTCTAAATCACAAGATTTTATCAACTTAATTTTTTCAACTCGACTTCTTTAAAGAGTGTCAGACATGTCACTTTTGGGGATACTCCAACCCCGCTTTTCCAAATTGTCAAGATCTAAAAATCTTCCTTTGTCAAAATTATTTGTCATTCATGGGGATACTCCAACCCTGTCATCCAGCTATAATTAATCTTTTCTGTTTTCCTTCTCAGACTTCTATGAATATGTCAAACAAACCTTGTTTAATCGAGAAGCCCAGATGCATCTCGAAAATGGTCGATTCGATTATTCCTAGATAATCGATGCCAATAGCGAGATAAATTCCAATAGTCCACCCATTTTCTTTATCATTGCATTGAATGATCCATGTTATGTTATTTCATTTATTATCTTGCTAACCTGATTTCTTTCTGATGATTATTTGCATTCATGTTTTCAAAATGTTTCCAAATAAAATTAAAGGTAATGTTTCACATGGGTATCTCTCCAGTGCCCAAAATGGAACATTCCATTTTCAAAGTAAAATCCAGAGGTCATTTTATCGAAAATCTCTATATTCCTTATCTCTCTGGGGCGTATATGAGGTTAAATCTTTTTCATCAAAACCTGGATTATTTCTATAAGATTTATCCATTAAAAGGGGTTATATCAAAATAATGACAAGTTAAGATCGAAAGAATCAAAACCGAGAAAGACATAGCTAGTATGGTACTAATTTTGGGCATCGAGAAGAGGTTCATACCTCATCGTGCGTAACCAACTCCCGAACCCAAACAATGAATCTTTGCATTATGTAGACCACGGGATCGATGTTTTAAGTTTCGTAACTCAAAACATAGGTTTCAATAGGCATCTGATCATGCCTAGCCCTAAATGATCGGTGGTGACTCCAAGCACTGGCCATCTTATGATGGTCATCCGAGACCAATAAGATGAGCGATTCGTCTTACAGTCCCTTTCACTGTACCACAAGTCGAGAATTCGTACATTCTTGTTCTCATCACATCGCCAAAGAATAGTCTCAATCAAGAAGATATTTTCAAATCAGGAAAATATTTTAAGTCGTACACACCCATAGATCCACGAGGATCCACTCCGGGGTACGTTGCGACAGTATTGATACATTTCTTTACAGAATGCACGTTTTGGTCTTGGCATGGCCTAATATCAATACATAAGCTCCTATATCGACACATAAGTTGTATCGATACAAATGGGGACATTTTAAATTTTTGGCATGTTGGAGCATTGTATCGATACATAAGAACCATGTATTGATACATTCAAGCAAAATTATGAATTTTCTCATATCTTTTGTCCCCAGACACCTTGAACTATGTTCTTTGATGCCACATCTTTGCATTTACCTTTGATATGATCCATAGGCCTTCTTGACCTCCTCAAAATACGTCACCCAATGATCATCGCCCCCTCCCACGTTCGTGCTCTAAATTGCTAAAAGTTAGCCCAAACAAAATAAGGTGTCTACATCATTCAATAGCATAAATTATGTTATTGAATTGATAAATATTAATTCGATATTTTGAGACTTTTAAAGAGAATTTGAACAATTCCCAAATTCTTGAAATCAAGACTAGAGAAGGATTTTAAAAGGCAAACATCAAATCACCCTTTAACTTTTAACAGCAAGCCATTAAGAAAAAAAAGAAATTGGCAACAACGAGGCTCAGATTGATGAAGCCTCATCAACATATAAGAATCCTTATATGTCCTCTCTATATGGCCCTATGTAGGGTAGGTAAAGTTCTAAGTGTAGGCAAAGTTTTCATTAAGATAACCTTTTTGTTCTATCCCATGTAGGGTAGGCAAAGTTTTGATTAAAATACCCACTTGTTTTGATCCTATGTAGGGTAAGTAAAGTTTTGAGTAAGATACATTCTTCGTTTGATCCTGTGTAGGGTAGGCAAAGTTTTCATTAAACCCTTTTCATTTGTATGGTAGGCGAAGTTTTCATTAAGATACCTTCTCCATTAGATCTCTGAAAGGTAGGCAGAGTTTTGATTAAGATACCTTCTTCTTTTAATCCTATGTAGGGTAGGTGACATTTTGAGTAAGATGGCTTAGGCCCAATCAAAATTAGCATCAAGCCCAAGAGTAGCCAATAGCTTTATCCTTTTCAAAATTGGCACCAAGCCCAAGAGTAGCTTATGGCCATGTCCCTACAAAATTGGCATCAAAAATTGAAAATTCCAAGAGTAACTTATGACTATGACCTTGCAAAATTGACACAAAAAATGAAAAGCCCAAGAGTAGGCGATGGCTTTGTCCCTTGGAAATTGGCACCATAAAATGCAAGCCCAAAAGTAGTTAATGGCTCTTTTTCCTCAAAATTAGCACTAAAGTGAAAGCCCAAGAGTAGATGATAGCTCTATCCTTTTGAAATTGGCACATAAAATAGAAAGCCCAAGAATAGCAAATAGCTTCGACCCAATCAAAATTGGCATTTAAATATGAAAGTCCAAGGCAATTGGTTAAGTAGAAAACCATTATTGTTGGTCTATATAGAAGAAATATATATATATATATATATATACACTCCAAAAAAATTGAAAGAAAAAAAGGTGAGATTCCTTGCAAGAAGGCCTTCTCTACTGTAAGGCTTATTATAGCCTAAAAGAAATTATTTCTATTTGGTCTTCACCTTGTTCCCAATTTTTAGCAACGGCCAAAGAGGGGCAACTGTAGACATTTAATTCCATCTGGGCCTTTTTTCTAATAGTCCCAGTTATCCGAGACCAAGAACACAGCTGTCACCCTTATTAGGGTCAACCTCTGTCAGGTAGTTTACACTTTTTTGTATTTTATTCTATCATGCACGGTGGCCGTATTGACACGTGACAGAAAAACTATCATTTGAAGACCAATATTGGATAAAAAGGGTGAATATTTAACAGAAGAAATAGTTTTTAAATATTCTTTTGTCAAATTTTGAAACCATTCTTGTAGATGAGATCACAGTCAAATTTTCCATTTTAGGAATTTTTCAAGATTTTTTCGTAAAACTCAAAAAGTTGACCGTCTATATTTTTAAGGACAATTAGGTAGTATTTATGCCAATATGCATTCCAAAAAATAAAAAATATTCAAGAAAAATTATATGTTGGTATTCTATACCACAAGGTGTCAAGTTATCAATTTTTCCAATTATTTTTTAATTTCTCAATGTATCGCGAGTATTCGCTTGCGAATTTTTCGTAAAGATTTGTTTCGAGTTTGGATTTTTACCTGTACTATTTTTTAAAATTAATATTTTTAATAATATGTTGTATTTAACCTATTTTATATAACTTTCAATGTATTTTTTAAATTTTCTCATCTCCAAAATATGAGCCTTCCTTTATCTGTAAATTTTTTAAATATTCTCATTAAGTTACCATAAAATCAGTTTTGAAAAAGTCCAGTCCATTTTTTTAAATTTTTCATTTTCAAAATATGAACTTTTTCAGTTTATAATTTTAAAAATTCATCAAATATTTTTATTAAACTCATATTAAATCAGTTTTTGAAATTTTAATTAATTTTATGAGTTTTGAATTTATATATATATATTTCAATTTTTCTCCATAAAGATTTTCTCTTATAATTTTATGAGTTTTAGAGTTCCAATCAAGCTTTTTTTTTTCATTATTTCATTTTCAAAATTCTGTTTATGATTATTAACTATAATTTATTATTTTTATTTTATTATCATTATTTTATTTTTATTTTAAGTATTGATTATTTTCTATTAGTTTCATGGAAACTAGTCTAGTTGATGTCTAAATTTTCCCTTGATCAATTTAGTTGGTTTCTTATTATCTATTAGTTGATATTATCTACGTAATCATAATAAAATATTTGGGAATGACCACTAATTTCATGTCAAATTAATGCATTTCAACTTTTGAGGCAAATAAAACAAAAATAAGAAAATGAAAATAAATATAAAAAATGAAGATGATTTTTGACCAAGGGATTTTTTAGATCCCTTGGCTAATCCTCCCCCTTATAAATAGGGGGAGGATTATGCATTGTGAAAAAGAATTTTGGTTTCAAAAAAAAAAAGATAGAAAAAAACACTAAAAAAATATAATACGAAGCTATTTTCAAGCTTTTGTTAAGATATATTTTCTTTTAAAAAGCTTTAGTTCTTGTTGATTTCATCCATTTTTCTTCCTGATAGTGAGAAAAATCATGTTTAAGCTGATGGATTTTCATCCATTTGAAAGGCTAAGCTTGATGGCTATGAACTAATTTTTGGTATTTGTTTGTTATATTTGGTTTGTTTACAATATTTTTTTCTTTTCTCAGGAAATTTGTTCTTGTTGATATGATATTGGTTTTGTGTTATATTTGTCATAGGTACATGACTATATGGATGTTATTGTCTGTAGTTTTTTCTTGTTAATATGTTGGAATAATATTTTTATATGTTTATTTTTTATGATTTCTCATTTTGATGTTGATTTGTGCTTGATAAAACATGAATATGTGATTATTGAGTTGGAAAAAAAATTGTTTGATAGATTATTTAGGTGTAGGCTGAAACTCATGCATGTGTGTGTGATGATTTTTTATTTTTTATGGCCATTTTGCAAATGTAACAAGTTTGAGGGCTAATTTGTAAAAAATGAAAAAAAAAATTGTTTAGACCCCCCATGCTTGGCCGAAGCATACATGCACCTTTAAGAGTTTATTTTATGCATTTATCAAGTTGGAATACATTTTCATTTTTTAGGTTTTTTTGTAATTTTAGAAAGTTTATGGATTTTTGTGTAAATATTGAAAAATTTATCCTAGGGTCAAAAGAAAGTGGTTTAACCCTGTTTATAAATTTTTATGTGATTTTTGTGATTATTTTGATTTATTTAATGTTTAGTTTTATGTTTTAATTATATAGGGATTGATTTGCAAATCTAGAAACGTTTATAGAACATTAGGAAAATCTAACATTTTAGGTCAAAATGGTCATCTCTAACATGAATTAGAATATTTTTAACATTCCAGGTGTCCTTCAGTAGGGTGTTGAAAATATTAAAACCTTTCATATTCTCTCAGTTTTCCATTAGAGTAGAAATGTAATTTTGGAAAAATTTAGAGATTTAACACTTTAAAATCTAAATTATCCATTTTGGGTATTTTGGGCATTTAAAGAATATTTTTAGCATTTCTAACCAATTTTGGACAAATATGTAATTTTGAAAAATTTAGGAACCCATTAGCAATTTTTGCCTTTTAATTCATATTTATCATTTAAATTATCTATTTAGGGTAAAAGAAGTCATTACATACAATTCTTGTGTCCTTTAAAGTTACCGAGATACGTTCATCTCAAAAGTATACCCTAGAGGCATTTTAGTAATTTCTCTAAAACCAAGTCCAATGTAGTCATCAGGATGCTTTTATGGCAAAAGTGTGTGTTTAGGATAGGTTTATCCTCCCATGATCATTTTCATGTCATTTAAGGTTGCCCGGATACTTTTATGTCAAAGGTATACTTTAAGAGCATTTTTGTAATTTCTTTAAAACAAAGTCCTATGCAATCATCGGAATGCTTTTATGCCAAATGTGTGTATTTAGGATAAGTTTCACCCTTCTATGATCATTTTTTATCCTTTAGGGTTACTAGAATACTTTTATGTCGAAAGTATATTCCAAAAGCATTTTGGTAATTTTGCATTAGAACAAGTCCTATGTGATTGCAGGGATACTTTCATGTTGAAAGTACACATTAGGGATAGGTTCACCATTTTATACTATTTTTAGGTCTTAGGATACTTTATTAATATTTTTAATAAAATCATATATTTTCTAAAAAATTAAGGCAATGTCTCCAAGTTAAAGTAATATGTGGAATTTCTCCCAGAATATCAGAGAGGTTCTATGGATTATTTTAATAACGTGATATCCTTTTCAAAGTGAAAATTGGCACTCTTATAAATTTTGGAAAAATAAAACCTTTTTTCATTCCTCCAACAAGATGCGAAAGTTATTTTGATTTTTAAAAACCTTCTGTATTCCTCTAGTTTTTTAGTGAAATATAAAAAAGAATGATAAAAACTTTCGTGTTCTATAGGTCTTACGATGGGATTCATAAGAGATTTTGATTTTCAAAAATTTTAAAAACTAGATTTTCTTAATACAAAATAAATTAGTTTCATAAAATATTATTTTGGGAATTACAATTAAATGTCATAAGTTGAAACTAGATAAAAATCAAATTTAAGTTAACAAGTGATCAATAAGGTACCAATTTTCGAGCATCAAGAAAGGGTCGATCCTTACTTGTGTTTATAACCGACTCCTGGACTCTTTTATATGATCTCTGATTTGATCATGCACCTCAGATTTAGTATTCTGGGGTTTCATAACCTCAAAATATGAACTTTAATAGGTAACCAATTACACCTAGCCCAAACATATTAGTAGTGACTAAAAATAAATAGTCGTTTTGTAATGACTATTTAGAGTTAAGTCAAGTAAGTGATTCATCTCGACTACTCAATCCTTGGAAATAAGAAAATATTAATAATGATGTAGCCTATAGAAATAAGATAATATAAAATAGTGATATATCAATAAATATAGGAACGAGGACCATTTAAGTTAGACTGAGTCAGGATTCGTATCTGGGCACATTAAGACAACCAAAAATAGGGGAAAACTTTTCATTGTCCATATTCCTGAGTTTATTCCGAGCTAATCCAAAGGTTAAGTGACAAATGAGATACCGTTAGAAAAATAACTCGATGAAGATTAACATAAAAATATTCAAAAAATCCCATAAAATATCCTTCTAGGGTAAATCAAACTTGGTTCAACACTGACAACACGTATAGGAAAACAGAGCAACAAACTTCAAAAAATAATTTTGAACTCATTTGGACTCATTACGTCACAAATAATTGTTTCCAGAAAGCGAATTTCATTTAGTATTTAGGACAAATACTTAAAAATCCATAAAAATCATATTATGGGCTAAAATGGCCCAAATAGAAAGTTGATCGTCGATTCTAGGGGTTCCAAACAGCAAAGGATTAAAAAATCATACCACCCTCATCTGAGCACATCTGAGGGAAAAAGAGATACCGTCAGAAAGGTAATTCAATACCTTCAAAGGAAAATTACCAGAGAAATCCATAAAAATCACTAAAGGCTTGAGAATAATTTTTAATTCAGAAGCACGCTACTGTCAATGCAGATCAAGACTATTTTAGTTATTTGACTATCCTTAGTCCATATCAGGGTATTGAACATGTGAATGTCCATCATTTAAGGTCCATGGCAGTGGAATCATAGATCCATTTGAAGTCTTGGGGAAGTAGGCAAGCGATCGATCCGTTGTCCAAGCCCTTTAATTACAATACTAAAGATCCAATCAAGGCTTTTCAATAAATATCTTGTAAACTAAGAAATTTTAAAGGGGTTATGAAATAGACTTTTATTTAACCATGTTAGGTCACGAATCCAAAATTAAGTGCTTGATTTTATCCCAAGATTAAGGCATAAATTGGTTAAAAATAATAGACCAATATTAATCCTATTATTTGGGTTAATCTTAGTCTTACATGGGATTGGTTTTAGAAATTAGCATAGCATACATCAAAGGCACATTTAATCAAACATGTCATGAGCTAAAGTGCATATCAATGGTATCAAATATCAAACGTATGGAAAATGTACATTCAATGACATTTTATCAAGTGAGTCATCATCAAAATGTAAGAAAGGACATAAATAACATTTTAAAATGAAAGACAAACATGATATGCCATAGATCATGGCCTGGGAATGGAACAAAGCACCCAAGCACAAAGAAAACATACTGGATGTGCTAAAAGTAGTCATGTTATCTTGTGGTGTAAAAAAAATCTATGTGAAAAAACAGAGCAAAATCATATTGCAATAATTAAAAAAAAGATAGCTATCATACATAATTAAAAGAAATACCACCTCCAAGCTTTTTCTAGCTAAAATAATGTGGATTTTCTTGACTCTGCTAGCAACTTTTCTTATTTTCTTCTCCCAAAGCCGTGGCCCCCTCTTTATTGTCTACCATGAGCTACAATTTCTCTTTTAACTTCTTTTTCACCTTGCTATTAAATGGCTAAGCATGATGTATATTTTTCTTGGGAAGTATGAATGGAATTTGGTGGCTATGTGTGACATGATAAAGCTTGTAAAGGATCACTTCTCTTTGATATGATGATAGTGATGAGAGAAAGAGAAGGTTCTTGGGGGAGGTTGGGCTTAATGTAAAGAAAGAAGTTTTTTGGGGAGGCTAAAGTGGGATTTAGAGGGTTGTAAGTGGTGAATAACTTGAAGCCAAAATTTGCCTTAAATATGAAAGGGAAGTGCCAACTAACTAAACCTAACGGGTGAGGGCAATTCTGATTTTTATCTTGCAAATGTGATAAATAATGGTACTCAGAAAGTGTGCTTGCAATTTTTAATTGGTATTAGTACCATATTAGAGTACCAAGTGGTGTTACATTATCAAAAATGCCTTTTCTAAAATATCCAATGTTTTCCCAAAATGTCTCATCATCTAGCTAACTGGGCTTTAAAAAACATTTAACCCAATCCAATAAGCCCAAAATTAATTTAATAAATGAATATATGGACTAAACTTTGATATTGCTCGGAATGAATTAAAAAAACATTTTGTAAAAAAGGCCCAAATAATTAAATAAAATAAGTCCAAATTAATTAATTAAGCACATAGACCTTATTTTATACAACATATATTTTTTTCTAAGGCTTGGTCCTAAATTAAATAATTTATTGCCTTACCTTGGCTCGAATGATAGGAACGAGATTCAAGTTTGGATGTTCAACCTAATAGATACCTCGAAATGCTTACACGAAGGCCTAAACAAAATGATTGTCTACACTAGCGATCATCCCCAATCGACACTTGAATGCCAAAATAAGCATCTAGCATTTACGAATAAATCTTAATGATGTTTCAAAAACATTAATCAAGAAAGCAAACTTTAATCAATATCAATAAGGCTGCCATTTCTTATGGTCCAATGCAATTACTCTTTTCGTTTAGGCCATACAATATGTCATGCATATTTAAGTACCAACTTTTAGGTATCATATACCAGGAGAAGTGAATTAATCTCAGTGTATGTATTATATCAAAACTTCTGTAAGCTTTTTACTTTTGATCATATCAAAGCATTCTATGCAATCTTTTCTTTAATAATCTATCTATCCACTACATTGGCACAATCCCTTATATACGCTAACCACTTATAAAAAGAGTGATAAAGGTTTTCATCATTCATAAACAAAAATAAAGAGTTATTATGTATATAATAATTGGATGAAACTCATGGAACGTAAACACATGCAAAGCAATTATAAATGTTTATAATTATGAGATCTTTTTTTATGGAAGCCATGTTCCTAAAATTGATTCTTGGTCATTATATTATCAAGACAGAGCCTCGATACTTAAAGTTGTTAACGTATGCCCTTAAACCAATCAGATTGTGACATGTGATACACAGTCAATTAACTACATACCCATTACTAGTTTTGTAAGACAAGGTCTTCCTTCATATTAGTGGCATAACTGACTATCATGAAACCACTAATTAGATGAAGCCTATGGAGCTTAAAAGATCTTGCAAAGGAATTACTAATTGTTGCAATTATAAGATTCTTATACATCAAAGCCTAACTCCTAAAATGTTCTTGGTCATCATATTGTCAAGATAAGGCATTAACAATGCTAAAAAGGTCAACTCATTTTATGCCTTTTTACTTAGGAACTAAGCAACCGATCTCATAGGTAGTATGCGAGATACTTGGGATAGCATAGGGGTACTTGTTTTATTGAAACAAGTTCACTAAACATGGCCCGTGTGAGAACTCCATTTGGTATTTAGTCACTCAAGTGTCTATGGAGATGTTCTCATGCGCTTGTCATGTACCCAGTTCTCAGACTTGTGATACCAAGTCATCTTATATGGTGAGTGTCATACTTTGATTTCATCATGAAGTGGTCTACTTTGATGGATGCCAAAGGTAAGATGATTTTAGGTATGATATAAAGCATACGAAGGCAGATAAGTGATCTAGAGAGTATTCTCCACTCCTAATGACATTAGAGATGTATCTTATCTATTCTTGGCTATAGTTAATAAGATTAAAGTCTTTGGACAAAACACAACGAGTTTAGGAGAAATCATTTCTCTAAATTCATAATGTTAACCATGAGCTACAGGGGCTAATATGGAATAAAGCATGGGTAGACACTAAACCATGATTACGCTCATTCTTGGATATTAGGATTGAATTTCACTGATAAGCTAGTCACTAAAAGGTTTCGATAAGGTTTGAGAAGTTCATAAATCACATATTTATACACTTTCTATTCTTAGTTTTTGTTGTGTTTTCTATCTTTATTTTAGTTACATATGTTTGTTTTTTAATTTCAGATTTATTTTGGAGAATGAAACAAAACTTGTTAACAAGGATGCTAATGAGCTTAAAATATTAGATTCACAAATATATAAGAAGATAGTGGAGTCACAAAGATCAGATTCTATAGTAAAAGCTTGATTCTTGCATTCCAAGTAATAAACAGACACGTGCCATAAAAGCATTAGAATTTGTCAACCAAATCTGTTTTGAAAGTGACATCTAGATTTTCTACTTTGAATAGGATTCTCCAACCTAAGGTTTTTAGCCTCTACAAATAGAGACTTAACATTGGCATTTCGAGGGAGAAAAATTAGAATTAAGAGGAGGCTAAAAGCATAATAGGGAGACCTAGAAGGGGAGAACAAGGCGAAGACTAAGAGGAAGAGGAAGAGACTATAACCAGCCACCATACTTGAGTTTCTTCTTTCTTTTTTCCTTTTATTCTTGCTGGAATTTTCTTATGAATCTATCTTGAACACATTAAACATGTGTAACTAAATTCTTTTATGGTTAAGGGTGATTTTAAAGCCCTAGACATGACTTTCTAATTGATTTTCAAAATTATTCAACAATTATCAATTGAAATTGCTTACGATCTTCCATAAAAATAGATTATGATTCTTATCCTATTTTGATTAAGTGCGCAACAAATATACCTTTATAATTATCTATTGTTAGATTAGGAATCTTGATGCCTAATTGTCTTGTTTTCCTATTCATTAGTAGCAGTTTATGATCAATAATTATGGTCAATTTTTTTTTTATTGCAATGTGGAACATAACCTAAGTTAAATAATCGAAGCTTGTCTGTTTATTGCTTAAAGCAACCTATCTCTTATCTTAAAGCTTATATTAGATTAAATCTGGAGAGCTTACACTAGTTTATTTAATAGTTAGGAATTAAATAGAGAGCTTGTTCTATTTAATGACAAACTAAGGAAAGATTAGGGAAGCAAAGCCTGTTGCTATCTATCATTTAATAGTTTCAAGAGATAATTAAAGGTAATTCTGATATTGATTCATAATTTATGTTTAGTGGTGGCGAATGATTCCTTAACCATACTTTTCAACATTATTATTACTTTGTTAGATATAAAATTTTGTTTTCTTAAATATTATTTTTACTTTTACTTTTGTGTTCTTATTTTAATTGCATCCTAATACAATCAACCCCCAATCATAGTTTAGTTTAATTCTTTTATGAAGTCTTTTTAATTTGTTTAGTCATATATTAAATTATAGTTATGCATCAATAACTTATAGTTGCATTTTAATACAAGCAACCCCCATCATAGTTTAGTTTATTTCTTTTGTGAAGTCTCTTTAATTTGTTTAGTCATATATTAGATTATAATTTTGCATCAATAACATAGGCATTGAGAACAATCTTTATGAATATGACCCTTGCTTATTACTATATACAATAACAACCTCAATTTAGTGCAAGGATTTAAGAGATACATTATTTAGTGTATCAAAACATTTGACTCTTCAACATTTAGATGGTCATGATGGATTGCTAGATCTCGCTCTTGATCTATGAATATAATTAATGAGATTAATTATGTTCATTGTCAACATGTTGGGAACCTAATGGGTCACACACAAGAGGATAGAACAATTGGATTAAAATCAAAATTTAATAAAGTATGATTTAATTAAATAAAAGGTATATTATGAAGGGCTTAATTGAACTAATTCAATTAAAGATTTATTAAGACATAAAAATTAGATTTATGAAATCTAAAAGGGATGTCTTAACAAGGGAAGAAAGATAAGTATGACTTATCTAGATAATGTCTAATAATAGACATGACATTAGGATTGTCTTAATAATGGCCGAATTTTGTTCTTGGTTATTAAGATTATTTATAATTGTTCTTGGAAAATTAAATAATTATTTGATAATTATTTAATTAAATTCACATGAAGTAAAATTGTTTTACTTAGGCAAAAAAATTAATTAGGAATTAATATTCTTGCATTTAAATTTAAGGTTTACCAAAACCTTAATTAGTTGATCTAATAGGCATTGTTTTGAACAAAGCCCCAATTAGACATGGATTAGGGTTTGGCATAAATAATTCAAAGCCCAACAAATGTGGTGGCCATTGCAACATGGCCTGGATACGAATCCTAACCAATCGAACTTAAAAAAGTCGATGTACCCCTTATTCTTATATATATATATATATATATCATTATTCTTTATTTGTAGTGGCCATATCATTGTTATTTTTTTCTTATTTTTGAGGATTTAATTGTCAAGATGAATCATTCACTCGACTTAACCCTAAATAGTCGTTACAAAACGACCATTTATTTTGGAGTCCCTCCTAATTTATTTTGACTAGGTACTGAAGTTCATATTTTGAAGGTTACAAAATGCTTAAAAAAAACTCTGAGATTTTGTGATAATACCAAAGATCATAAAAGAGGATCTAGGAGTTGATTACAATCACAAGGATTGATCTTTTCATGATGTCCAAAAATCAGTACCTATTAACCACATGTTAATTTAAATTTTTTATCTTTATTTGGTTTCAGTTTACGGTGTTTAATTATAATTCTCATATTCCAATATTTTTTAATCTATATTTGTTATTTCACTTGAGAAAATCAAGCTTTTAATATTTCTGAAAAATTAAAATATCTTTCATACCCCATCAAAGCACTAGAGGAATACGAAAGGTTAAAATATCTTCCATACCCCCATCGGAGAGTCAAAGGAATATGAAAGGTTTTATTTTGGTAATCAAAATCTCTTACGTACCTTACTAGAGGACCAGAGGAATACATAAGATTTTTCTTTCATAAAATTTGAAAATTTCCAATTTTCACTTTAAAAAAGATATATTGCGATTAAAATAATTCGTAGAACCCCTCTCATACACTGTAAGAAATTTCACGTACCATTTTAACTTGGAAACATTGCTTTAATTTAAAAATTCCAATTTTATTTAAGTAATAAAAAATACCTTAAAACCGATTTGGATAAAATGTACTATACTTGATTCTAAGGATTTAAATTTGGTCGATCTGACCAACATGTCCCATAAAGTACACCTTCAACATAAAAGTATCCCAGTGACCCTAAAGGACTTGATTCTAAAATGAATTAATGAAATATCCCTAAGGTGTACCTTGGACATATGAATATCTTGGTATCCTAAAGACTGTATAACTTCATAGATGAACGAACCTATTCTTACCGTACACCTTCAACATAGAAGTATCATAGTGATTACATAGGACTTGGTTGTAATGTAAATTATTAAACTGTCTCTAAGGTTTACCTTCGACATATAAGTATCTCGGTACCCTAAAGGACTTAATAACGATGTGAAATAACAATTATACCCTACATGGGTAACTTAAACATCAAAATTGACCTAAAATGTAAAAATTGCTAATAGGTCCCTATGTTTCTCAAAATTACATTTCGTACTCTATTAGAAAACTAGAAGAATATGAAAGGTTTTTAATATTTTTACACCCCACTAGATGATCGAAGGATTGCTAGAAATACTCCTAAAATGTCAAAAATATCTAAACAAGTAATTTAGTGCTTAAAAGACTCCATTAACCCTAAATGCAAGGTTTTACAAAAAAGGCTCCAAACTTTTCTAACTTTTCAATTTAATCCCTAAATGAAACCAAATGCATAATTACGCATCAAACATGTCAAAATCAACAATAAAAACATATAAAAAAATCACAATGAATATTCAGCCAAATACCTTTAGCTTTAGAACCATTTTTCCAAGTTTTGCAAACTAAACTTTACAAAATTACAAAAAGACCCCTAAAGTTAAGAAAATTTATAATGATATATTAAAATGCATATCAAAATATATTAAAATGCATAAAAAATCCTTAAAGGCCTAAGAAGAGTTCAGCCAAATTTACATGGCCTAGAAATATTTTTTTCATTTTTACAATTTAGTCCCTACATGACATAAAACATAAAATCTAACATCAAACACATCCAAATCAACATAAAAATCGTGTCAAAAATTGCAAAAAAGGTTTGGCCAAGTGCCTTTGGCCTTGGAACAATCTTTTTGATATATACAAACAAGCCTCTAGACTTTCTAAAATTATAAAAAAGTTATAGAAATATTAGAAATACATGAAACACATTTAAACATATAAAAATACATGAAAAACACCCTTAAAGGTCACAAGATAGATTCGATCAAGCTTAGATGGTCATGGAAAAACTTTTGTAATTCAGTCCCTAGATTTTTCATAATTACAAAATAAGCCAAAAATTCAAAACAACACAAAATCATTAATATTAGATTCAGCCAAGTTTGAAATCATCTTTCCAAGGCCTTCAAAATTTTAAAAAAATTATTTTTAAACCCCTACAAGTTTCAAATATTATAAAATAATCAAAATATCACAAAATCAAGCATAAAAATATTATCAAAAATCATCATCACATTCAGCCAACATAAAAGAAATCATGAAAACATTTTGCTTCATATGAATATTAATATAAACACATGTCACAATTTTTGTTAAGCTTAAATATGCATGAAATCATTAAAAATAATAAACATATCAACATAAAACAACATAAAATATTAAAAAAATAACGTAAAAATATATACATGAAAACAACATTATTTCTATCAACAAACACAAATAATCTTGATGAAAATCCACATGTTACTAATAAAAATTAAATAAAACAACAAAATCAATAAACATTGTTCATAGCCATTATACTTAGCCTTTCAAATGGAATAAAATCTATGAGCATCAATGTGATTTTGGCCACTAAAAGGAAGAAAAATAAATGAAAGTAACAAAAACTAAAAATTTTCTAATTATTTTTACCTTAAAAGTGTATAAAAATGTAAAAAACTTAATTTTCTTTGGTATTTTTTTGTATGTTTTTGTTGGAAAATCATTAAACCCTCGCTAAAAGCATCCTCCCTCTATTTATAGAGGGAGTAAGTTGGCCAAAGGGTCAAGGGGTGCCCTTGGCCGAATAGTTCTAGAGATTTCTATGTTTATTCCCTATTTATTTATTAATTAATCCTTTCGACATTTCTAGGTTGTATCTAGCTCTAATTAATTAATTTATCTTTGTCAAAAAGACCAATATGGGATAGAGGTAGGCTTCATGGTACTTAGGATCTTATTAATTTAACATATAGTTAAAATGTAACTAGATCGGTTAAGGAAAAATTAAATCCCAACCAAGTTAGTTCAGTAACTAAATCACTAAATTCCACAATTAAAATAAATACAAACAAAATTTTAAAAATGAAAAAAAAAATAGAATTAGAATTACAAATTTTATGAAAAAATGAGTTACAAGGACTTAATTGTAAGAAATTTAAAAGTTATAAATTAATAAATTTATTTATGAATTTAAACACATAAAAAGTCTAATTAAGTGTCCATATGAAATTTTGGACTCAAAAAGAATTAATAAAAATTTTAGAGAGAAAAATCATTGGGCCTTGTAAAATTAAAATGGGCCGAATTGGGCCTTGTTGGAAAATGAAATGTGCTTGCTGGAATAATAAAAAATGGGCTTATAAAGAATGAAAAGGCTTGGTAGAAACTTAAAAATGGGCTTGTTGAAAAATATATAGGCTTATTGAGCTCATTAGCAAAATTTACAACTTTTAAGCCCTTTAAATAAATTTAGGCCAAAAATAAAAATAATAAAAATAATAAGATTTTATTATAAGATTTCAAGTATTGAATTTTAAAAAAAAATTTTAAGAAATTTTATCTGTGAGAAAAAGATAATCAAAAGTTCTAAACTAATAAAATTTTACGAGAAAAATCCTTATGGAAGTAAATTGATATTTTGAACAAAAATGAAAAACTCATAAAATAAATTAAAGTGTCAAAAACTGAATTAATATCAATTTAATGAAAGTATTTGAAGAATTTTAAAATTCTAAACTTAGAAAAATTCTACCGAAAAAATTTTGAAAGTATAAAATTTTGTATTTTGGAAACAAGAAATTTGAAAAATATGTTCAAATTGTATAAAAATGAATTAAATTCAACACAGTAATCAAAATATTAATTCATAAAAATAATGGATGAAAACTTAAAATTTGGAACAAATTTTACCTAAAAAATTTTCACAAGCATGGTACTTGCAATACTGTGAAAAATTTAAATTTAAATCTCAAAATTGACAAATTGACATCTCTTGATATGAAATACTAATGCAAATTTTTCCTTGATTATTCTAGATTTTTCAAGTTAAGTATTGGCATAAATATTAACAGATATCAGTAAAAATATACGACGATCAACTCTTAAATTTTCACGAAAAAATCTCAAGAATCCATAAAACTAGGAAATTTGATTGTAATAACATATGCAAAAATAAATTTCAAATTTTCAAAAAGATAAGGTTAAAAATGGATTTCCTACCTTTATATTCGTCTTATTTATCCGAAATCCATGCTTTAAATGGCAATTTTTCTATCAACTGCACGAGCGACCATTTAGACATGACTGAATAAAGACTTAAAAATGTTGAATCCTCCTAGAAAAGTCAACTTCCATTGCAATGATTACCTAATTATCGGTCTCGAATATCTTAAGACTGTTAGGAAAAGGGCTCAGAAAAAATTAGGTTCCTACAATAGTTACATTTTATAAAATAAGCATGAAGCCTAAAAAGAATAACATATAGTTAGTAGCTTCACCTAATCATGGTTAGACTAGGTAAAAGAGTTTTACCTATCTCTACAATAGACACTAATTTAGGCTGGCCCTTGGGCTAAGTGGATCTTAATCCATTCTTTAATAATATAACCTAATGTATAATGTAAAAATACATTGTTAATATGTTTTAGCTGTGTGAATTTTAACAAACCATAATTTCAGCCAATCCTAAGAAAGTTGACTCCATTGTTGTTCAAAAAAACTTCCAAGTTTTGGCCAAGGTTAATGTGGTTAGTTACACTACTTTCTTATTCTTGCTTCTCGATTTTTCATGATCTCTGGTGATCAAGAATTGTTCTTAAGTTGTTGTGGCCAAAGAAGAAAAATCAAGAAACCCTGTAATTGTTGCATTTAGGGTTTTTCTTTTTGTTTATAATAAATTTTATTAACCTTTTTTTTTGGGGAAATCAAGAATTGTTCTTTATTTGTTATGGCATCAAGAAACCCTGCAATAGTTGTATTTAAGGTTTTTTCCTTTTTGCTTACCGTAAATTCTATTAACCTCTTTTCTTGGGGAAATGAAACCAAGAAAATATACATTTTATTTAAGATCCCAAGATCTTCTAGGTAGCATTAAAAAAACCCCGGACCATGAGAAGGTTCTCATTGCTATTCGTGTGGATTATCGTTAGAGGCATTACACTTGGAACGTTTGTGATCTTGGAAAACTTGGACGTAATCTTTCTTGATGGGTCTTCTTGCGAGGATTTTCCCTTTAAAGTTGCAAGTCTTTGAAAAGGTATGATCTCGTTTCTCGAAGATTTAATTTGCTAGAAAATTTTTGTAATTACATGTAAACACAATTCAAAGATCCTTAAGGAATCTAATTTGCAGTCTTGACGTTTTTCCACTACAAATGTAATTTCTTGTAAATTCTTGATTTATTTTACGAATAAATTCTTTTTAAATTTTTAGATTCTAAATACAAGATTCCTTTCAAAAGATTGGTACATTGTAAACCTCTTTATAAAATAAGCAATTTACCTCATAGACTGAAGTATAAAGATACTTAAGGATATCATAGGGGTGCTTATTGCAAGAACAAGTTCACTAAACATGCCCCAATTTGCAAACTCCATTTAGTATCTAACTCAAACATATATGGAATTTTCTCACGTGTCAGTTTTATATATCTGAATTATCATATTTTGATTGCATTCGAAAAAGTCCTAAAAAGGAATGCCTATAGTGGGGTTGATTTTGGGCATGACATGAAGCATGCAAGGATAAATTAGCAAGTTAAAGAGGATTCTTGGCTTTAATAATAAGACATATCCCATTGGTTTCTTGACTTAAGTTAAATTAGTAAAGACCCTGTCAAAGCAAAATGAATTTAGGAGAAATTGTTTCTCTAAATTCATTTCATGAGTAGACACTACATCATGCTTATGGTCTATCCGGGATAAATGGTGAAAAAATCAAATTACATTGTTAAACTAGGAACTAAAAGATTATGTCAAAAGAACCTTGACTCTCCAATAATTGGATGGTTATTGCTAGTTGCCGTCGATGATCAATGAATAAAAATTAATTATCTTTATTTATATTTGGGATTTAATTTATATTTATTGCTAATATATTGAAAGCCTAATAGGTCAAACATAATAAGATGAATTTAAGGAATTAAAATTGAATTGACCTGATCGATTTAATTCACAATTTATTAATAAGATCTTAATTAAATTTTATAAAAAAGTGAAAAGGGTTATGAGCAAAAAACAAAAGAGTTGTGTTATACCCTAAGTAAATATACTTAATGCTCAAGGATAACCATAATCTACTATATTATCTTAACCTATTCAAATATTTTAATGCGCATGAGTAAGTGTGCCTCCTTTATTTCTCTCTTTCTTCTTGCTACTTAGTGAATTGCTAAAGCGAAAAATTTTCTCCCTTGAGACAGATGGCCTATAGTGAAAAAGAAAAAAGACATAGTTTCTTTACCTACGTGCCACACCTTACCTTATGGAAAGGAAACTTGTATTCTCCCTCCTTTGCTTATTAAGTAAAAATAGGGTGAGGATAATGAAACCTAAACCACTATTACGGATTTCGACACACACTCCATTTCTATCTTGAGAAAGTTGTCTTGTTCATCTATGTGAATCATCATTGGAGGCCAAAATCGTGGGCGGCTTTGATGTTTTGAAATTCCTCTTGGTGTTAAGAACACGTAGGTTTTTATGAACTCTAGATTACAATGTCTATAAGTTAAGTTACATTCTTGATCATATTTTTGTTATTCAATTCTTTAATCACATTAAAACTTTATAAGTAGGATCCTTAAGAATTTGACTATCTCTTTGATCCTTTGTTTTAGTATGCTGCGTTCATATTATTGTTTAATTTTTAATGTTTTAGTATGAAGCCACATCCATCCTTTATATGGAAATCATTTTAGACCCTAACTGTATTAAGTGCTTTTCAAAAAATATATAATTATTACATATTGTTTAAATGAGGATTAATAATCATGATTCACACAATTCGATCATCCTGCTTAAGCATAACAATCAAATTACTCTTAATTATTTATTCCGTTATAAAATTGTTTATAAAAAGATCATTTCATATTTGTTTTAATCATGTCTTATCAATCAAGTGAGGTAAAAAGAATTAATAACAATGAATGCATATGCATTAAAAAAAAAAAAGAAAGACTTTTCAAATATAAATTAAGGTGCTTTTCAATAAATTGAAAATTTTTCAACATTAAAAATTCAATTACTTATTTTTAGTTTTAGAAAATCTAAATGCTGAATTTATTATATAAAAATTATTTAGAGTATTAGCAGAAATTAAATATTTAGTTTTGAATCATTTATAAAAGAAAGATATGATTTTATAAATATTTTTCATTCATAAAAGTGAACGTGGAAAATTTTTGTTAAAAGGAAAGAATACAATATTTCTGTAATTAAATAATAAATTTCTTCAAATAAAATTGAATAAATATATCAAGTAGTTTTTTTTTTCATTAAAAATATTCTATGGAAAATATTAGTTATTACTTTTATTATAAAAATTTGTGATATTTATATGTTAAATCAATTGTATGCAACATACGTTCTATTCCAATATACGCTAATATCATTATGCTCAAATCATTCACAATATAATTTATATATAATATTAATTAATATATCTTTTTTATCGTAATACTCATAACGTTCATCTAACCAATTAAGTTAATTGTATACATGAAATATAATGTGTCAAATAAAAAAATAAAATGTAAGGTATGTAAAAGTCAAAATTACTACTTAAATATTCATTTAGTAAAGCATAGTTATACATATATATATATATATATATGTATATATATAAACCCCTTTCTCAAGAAAAACTTCAACTTAATAGGAATAAAAGAGATAAGTTATTAAACGTGAGTATGAATTTCCTGCGTCACATCATTTTTTTTTTTTTTTTTTTTGTAAGACAATATCGCGAAGGTTGGAGCTCAAAGCCGAGCTGGTCTCGTCTCCACAGGCATTAGATTGCCATGGGAAGCTCGATTGGCCCTTCCTGTTTTTCCCTCTCTAGCTCCCTTTCTTTTATTTCTCCCTGTCATTCCCTCCCCTTTCTTCCCTCCACGACAATTTTTTTGAAAAAAAAAAAAGTCAAATATCGAAAACGTCATTTAAAATTAAGATAATTCTTGCAATCGTTCCAATAATAAAAACAAAAAAAAAATTAAGATAATATTTTATCTATCAAAGATAAATCTTGAAATATCACCTAATAACTGCTCCTTTAGAAAAGGCTTACACTTTCCCTTTGTAGAAAATGAATTATGTTTGTTTATGCATTTGACAAAGCGAGTTTAGTTTTGGGTCCTTCATTATTGCAATTTATTGGAATTGATAAAAATAAATAAATAACCAAATAACTTTTTATTCGCTCAAGAACCAGAGTACATTTGCCCGTCGAACCTGAAAGAATCAATTAATGGAACAAATTATCGAATTAACTGAAATATCTAACAAATTGAAATATAAATAACTAACGACTATAACTGACTTTGACGGGAATTGATATATCATTATCTCCCACCATAATTTTATGCAAACCAGATGGCAAAAGCCTATAAGAGGAAACATCAACGATGTTCAAGCTTTTGCAAGCATTAAGCACAAACTTAACCTTCTTGCTCTCTTTTGCTCGTAAATAAACCCTTTCAAATCCAACCAATTGCTTTAATGGAGTTCCACTGATTTCTTCCGGAGGAACTGAGTACACCATGACGATATGGCTTCCATCTTTTTGCCCCACATTTTGGACTGTGATTTCAAATGTAATTTCATCGTTACATGATAAATCATCGATTGAAACTGAAGGACAATCTAGCTTTTGATTTTCATTCTTGTAAGGCAAGCCATGACAATGTTGGAGTCTGCTCAATTTTATGTCGAGAGGTATTAATTCTTTGGAATTGTGCTCATATTTGAAGCTTGTATAACTTAATCCGTAGCCAAAAGGATAAACCGTTGAGCCATTGAAAAACTTGTACGTTCTCCCCGGATATTTGCCAATTGGCCTCAAGGACATAGATGTCATTGAGAAATTTTGAATATAAGCATTCTCATACCATGTAAGTGGCAACCTTCCTCCTGAATAAAGCAAATGCATGTGTAATAGACACAATTTAGGAAAAATAATTAAATAAAAGTAAACAGAAAAAATTGAAAATTACCAGGATTGTATTTTCCGAAAACAACTTCTGCAATAGCACGACCACCTTGCTCACCAGGATATCCAACCCATAAGATAGATTTGATTTTGGGGTTGGATTTAGCAAATGAAATATCGACTACACCTGCAGTCATGACAACAAGAATAACTGGACCTTTCGAAGCTTCAGTAACTTTGTTGATAAGCTGAGTTTGATGACCAGGAAGCAGAAGATCCTCTCGATCAACCCATTCAGCTTCCACAGATAAATCTAACCCCACAAAAAGTAAAGTAGCATCTGCATTCTTTGCGACATTGACAGCTGACTGTATCAAGATGTCTTTTTTGCATTTAATGTTACTACATCCTCTTGCGTAAGTCACTTTTCCAAATGCAGAAAAGCCCTCAACTGGAGAAATTAACTTGCATGGAATACCTGCAGTACATACAAATTGACGAGTTGTTAGGAAAGTAATAATAAGAATTATAAAAGAGTTTGATAATTGTATGGTCTAGTTAACAAACCTTGGTAATTCCCGAGCATTGCATCAGTGGCATTGGCATGTGGCCCAATTAATGCTAGGGATTTAAACTTTGCAGGGTCTAATGGCAAAGCTTCATTATCATTCTTAAGAAGCACAATCCCTTGTCTAGCTGATTCAGCTGCTAATTCAATGTTTTCTTTACTACATATATCCTTTTTGCCAAGTGATGCCAATGATGGAATTCCATCAAAAAATCCAAGTCTCATGAGGACTGTATAAAGGTATTGGAGTGCCTTGTCCATTTCAGCCTCTTTAACTTTTCCTTTCTTCACTGCATTTGGAAGAAACTTGGTGTAGTACTCTCCACAATCCAAATCCAAACCTGATTATTGATTAAAACAATCTCATTAGTAAAATATGGTATTTTTTTAATTGTTTAATCATTTTAATTCATACAATAACTTTAAAAGACGGTATCTAATATGTCTAGAGTTCGAATATCAAGACACAAATTCCTTTGCACCAAAAAAAATCTAGTATATTTTACTAACTATATTAACATACTGCGATAATTAAAAATGAGAGGGCTACTAGCCTGCTTTTAGTGCATGAGCTGAAGCATCTTCCCCTGTGTCTTTAAGCCATTTATGAGCTATCACCATTTGTTCAACAGAGTCACAATCTGCTACTACATACCTAAAAGATCATAATGAAATTAATCTATGAAAATAATTAACACATATAAATTATAGAAAAAAAATGGGTTTCATTGATTAAAACATACCCATGTAAATTCCAGTCTCCTCTAACTATTTTTTTCAAAAGATAAGCATCGGCACAAGTTGGAATGCCATTGACACGGTTATAAGAGCACATAACACTGCTAACATCACCCTCTTTAACACACATTTCAAAGGGACGATTAAAAGTCTCCACCATGTCTTGTTCAGCCACCTAATTCACAAAGATAATTGGCTAATTATGGTAGTTTAAGTAATTAGGATTAAATAAATAATTAATATATAGAAATCATAGAACTATATATAATTAACATTGTTTACAGATTATTTGATTACGCTTGTAACTTTTATTAATATATATTTTATAAGTACATATTATATATAAAAGCAATACCTTCGCATCATAATGAAGTCGATCAAGACCCTTATAATTTTCAATATCGTAAGCAGAAAAATGCTTACAACATGCAGCAACTTTTAGAGGTCTAGAATTTGGATCACTCGTGATCTCTTGTCCTTCAATATCCTGCAAGCCTCTCACATAGTTAATCGCATACGACCCAACAACAAAAGGATCTTCTCCCGGTGTCTCTAAAGTTCTTCCCCATCTTGGATCTCTCACTACATTGATGTTAGGACTCCAATATGTCAATCCTGCTCGTCCTAAATTGAACATTGCTCTTGCTTCTGTTGATACAACCTGTATTAAATACGATTTTTTTTTTTTATGTATTTGACTTTTAGAAATGGAGAGTTTAGCACTTAGAAAAACAAATATATATATATATATATTGTTAAAATTAACACACCCATGAAATCTTAATTTTCATTATTAATTAAAAAAAAAAAAAAGAAGTTTACCTTGCCAATTGATTTCCAAAGTGTCTGATTGAATGATGCGGCAGTGAGAATAACATTCGGAAAACTTGTTGCACCAGGAACGAGGTAATCAAAAAAAGTGCCATAAAAGCCTTTAGCCACACCGTGTAGGGCCTCGGACCACCATTTATAACGTGGTAACCCTAACCTTGGCGAGCCAGTACTACTATGATCTCCCATTTGTTGAGCTTTTTCAACCAAAGTCAATTGATCAACTAAATCCTTAACCCTAACCTCAAATGGCAGGGATTTATCACAATATGCAAAATTAGCCATATCCAAGCCAAGCATTTTGTACCTAGAGGGATCACAAACATAAGTATATTTCGGTATACCATCTTCAACAAGACTTTCATTTAGAGCAAAAGAAACTATAGCGAAAGAAAGAACAACATTAGAAAAAAGCACGATAAAAACTGTCGGATTAGCCATTATTATGCCGTGTTACAAAGCGAAAAGGACTGTTATACAAATTGAAAAGCTCTCCTGTTTATGCTACTTATGTCATCATGCAGAAAAATTAATTTCAAATTAATTACTTTAATCATTATAAAAAATGGCGTTGATATTATCTAATGATTTAGATTAATTGCATTCTGTATTAAGAATTTTGGAGATAATTAATTATCTGAAAATATCCTTAAATAGTTAAGGATTTAATAGCTAGTTAAGATTGATCCATTAAGCAGCCAATTGAAATAGTTATTCTCATATATATATATATATATATATATATAAATGAAGTAGCATACAGCTTCTGGATGGATACACAATCAGAAAGCCATATTTTGAAGCTGAAGATTAAGATATATCATATAGTAAAGTTATTATACTAACTAATGATAAATTAAAAATAAATAAAATCTGGACACCTAAAAATAAATAAAATCTTTATACCATGATCATCACTATGTTTTTATCTTCATCAGATGAGCCTTCACGTATCAATCTGCAGATTCAAATTAACCATGCATTAATCTTGGTTTGGTTTTATTTACTAGAGTAATATTTTCTTTCCTGTTAGGAGAAAGAGTAGTAATAATAACTCATCTGTTAAAATGACCTTGCAAGTGAATTATTTAGGGATATCAGTTAGAGTTATTTATCTGTCTTCAAAAAAATTTTTCACACACACACACACATATATATATATGAGGAATCCATATAGTATAAAATTAATTTATTTTTATATGATTTTATAATTTTATATAAATTATATTTGTTTAATCTGACTGTTGTATTTTATACTTTATTCATATAGATCATACACATTAAATTTAGAGTTAATAAAAATTTTAACTATTTTTTATATAAAAAATTTTAACCTTAAAAAATTATATATTGAAAAAAAATAATATTTTAGACTGATATAATAAAACTATCGAATGAACTTAAAACTTTATGTAATTGATTTATTAAAATATTAATCGTATATGAAATTATAAAATATATATTACACTAATTAATTTTATATCAATATAAGTTAATCATGCATCATATATGTTTTATATTTCACCTTCATATATATATATATATATATATATATATATATTGCATTTCATTCTCACACAAAATGCACGTTCCCTTTTTCTTTAAGGAGATATGCCTATGGTTACCAAATCGTGATATTATATATATATATATATATAATTAGCATTAACTACTAACTAGTCAGTAAATCGCTGTATACTGGTCAATTGTCCCTGTACATGTAGCTAGTGAACAAAGGATATATATATATATATATATATCTAAAGGTTTGGATTAATCGCATTCTATATGAATAATATTGAAGTTAATTAGTTCTCTGAAAATATCATTAATTAGGTAAGGATTAATAGCTAGTTAAAACTGATCCATATTAAGTAGAGAATTGAAACAGTTATTCCTACACATAATGGATCTCTAAATACAATATAATACAGCTTCTAGATAGACAATCCAAAACCCATTTTATTGGAAGCTGAAGATTAAAAATATATCATATAATAAATTTATCATACTAATTAATAATAAATAAAATCTACACAACATTATTATCATAATTCTTTTTTTTAAATCTTGATCGGATGAGTCTTCACATCCAATTTGAAGAGTCAAATTAATCATGCAGTAATCTTTTATTGCTAGGAGTAGTAGTAATAATAAATGGTCTGACAAAATGACTTTATCAGCGCAGAAAATTAATTATTGAAGGACTGAAGGTCAGTTACAGTTGTTATCTTTCGTCAAAAACATTTTTTACGTCTACGTTTATATTTATACATATATATACATAATTCATTTATATCAATATAAAATTAATTTATTTTTATATAATTTTTTAATTTAAATATTATATTTTATATTCTATTTTTATATATATCTGTCAAATTTATAGTTAATAAAAATATTTAATTATTTTTACGTGAAAATATTTTAACTATAAAATTATATATCGAAAGAGATAATATTTTAAATTGATATAATAAAATATCAAATAAATTTCAAATTTTACATAATTAATTTATTAAAAAACTAAAAATATATAAAATTATAACAAATATAAAATTAATACATGTTTTCTTTTTCTTTAAAAGAGACACGTCTATTGTTACAAAATCGTGATATTATACATGCATACATATAACATATATATATATATATACACACACACACGGGTGAATTGTCCATGTAAATGTAGCTAGTGAACAAAGGTTCTCTCATCTTTCTTTTTCATTGCGAAATTTTATCTATATCAGTTTTTTACAAAGAGAGATCCAATTAAACTAATATAAAAATTTTTTAATTTTATACTGCTTTTAGTTATTTATTAACATTTATCTAAAGATTAATTATAAAAGTCAACTCATTATTAATTGTTTACTTACTTTTAATTTTCTCTCTAGTTTTGGGTAAATATTAATCAATAGCTTTAAAAAAGTAGAAGAATCCACCTGCACTTTTAGTTTTACAATAATTCTTAACCATTGATTAGCATTTATCTAACGGTTGAAAGAAAGTTAAAAATAAGTGAACAATTAATAATAAATTGACTTTATAATTAACCGTTAAATAAATGTTAATCAATGGCTAAAAGAAATGTAAAATTAGAAAGTTTTACACTAGCATATATAAGGAGGGATCCACTTACACCTATGTAAAACTAAATTGATTTTACACACTTTTAGAACATTCTATACTATTTATATTTGTTTAATCCGATCATCCTATTTCATCATTTTTTAAGTAGATCATGCACGTCAAGTTTTAAGTAAATAAAAAATGTTTAAGTATATGTTTGATATAAAAAACTTTCAACTGTTAAATATATATTGAAAATATCAATATTCTTGATTAATATGATTGAAATATCAAATCAATTTAAAACTTTATATGATGAGTTGTTTACACCTCAATACAAGGAAAGAATCCCTTTCCCTCACTTTTCTCCTAACTTGAGGAAATTGAAAAAAAAAATGATGGGATGAATTCCCATCCTCCTTTCCACTCATTTTAACTAGTTTTCTAGGTAAAAGAGTGGTACCCCTTTCCCCCTTCCTCTCCTTTATCCAAAAAATTATGATTTACGAATTCAAGACAAATATCGAATTTGAGACAAATGTCAAATGAATATACAATTGATATGAATAAATTTTTTCATATATTTGAAGAATTATTCTTTTATACATATTTTCAAATATATATTTAACACAAGCATCTTACACAAATTCTAAAAAAAAGATTAAGAGTTAAAGAAACATAAAAACAAATACACTTGTCACCGCGCAGACCATCATCCCCATCTACTTTACACTTTACAAAAGGGATAAATACTGATTTGACTCTTATATTTCAATTCGATTTTTAGTTTGATATCTAAAGAATTTTTTTGATCACACTGACACCTGAAGTTTCATTTAGTCAAACATATTAATACATGACACTATTAATGTTAATCAACTGTTAATGTGACAATCAAACAACTAATAAAACATTAACATATAACAAAAATACCACGTTATCATTTATTACGTCAGCATAAATTTGTTAATTATTTTTTATTTTTTAAATATTTAATGATGAGATGGCATTTTTGCTACATCTCAATATCTCATTGGTTACATCAGCGATTGACTAACAGTAATAGTGCTAGATACCAACATACTTAATAGAATAAAAATTCAAGTACTAATTTGACAAAAAATTTTTTACGTACCATTGAAAATTGAGATAAATTATAAGTAGCAATTTTGTATTTAACCCTTTACCAAAGTTGTTACCCTCAGCTGCTTACCCGATCATCCAATTAGCCATTCACTGACAGTTCCACTTAAAATGCCACTTTCACTGTTTCACACAGAGCTTTTGTTATTACACCACATAACCGATGGTAAGTACACACTAAATATAAAACTAACTACATCAACAACAATCATAATATTCATCCAGACACATTAAAGACAGTTCCGGTGAAATTCAATCAAGAACTAGCATCCATATCAACCCAGCCCTGTGTGCTATCAATGACAAAGGAATCAATTGCAGTTTGCATACATGCAACCCAGAGGTCGGACTTAAGATTTCTACATGAAAAGCGATCTGTAATCCTCTGCCTCTTTAGACATCTCTTCAAGGGTTCTGTCTTTCCTTTCTTTATCTAAGTCGAGCTTTTTCTTTAGTTCGTTCTCCTTTGCATCTATCTACAACATGAAGAACAAACAGATAAAAGACAAGTTACCCAATGTTGTAGCCAATAAAAGCTAAGCTAATAGGAAAATCTATCTTACTGCATCATAGATCTCATCATTCCTCTCAAAGTCACCTTCTTTCCTCGGAAGGATATGAATGTGAACATGAGGAACCGTCTGCCCCGACTGTGGCCCATCCTAAGGTAGAAACAAACAACGTATGATAGTCTTTAGTCTTTAGCGATCAATAAAAAAATGCTATTTACCAAGCAGCAGCATTTACCGCATAGTGAGAACAGCAAAATCTACCACAAGTACCATACCATTCAATTTTTCCATACAAAAGCGTACATTTTCATTCTCAAGTGACAACTTGAACACACTAGTTGCTGGTAATTGCATGAGAAAACAATAACTAAAACTTGAAATAAGTCAATGTAACCATAGGAGTTAACACGAGGTACTCAGCAAATGCATCCAAAACTTAAAAACCACAAATACCAAACTTAAGGACATTCTAGATTGAAGGAGCCTAACTTAGCCAAGAGAATTATCGATAGGTTGTAAATTTTACAATTTTAGAAAATATTAAAACCAAACTATAAAACAAGTACTCTAGCAAAGGCATCTGAAGGAAAGAGACCATATGCAAGCTTCGGAAACAAAACAAACAAACAAAAACACCAAGAAATGAAAAACAGAAGGTGAAAAAACAAGAACAGCGGATAAATAAAACCATGAACAAAGAGGTCCACATCTCCATCATCTCTGCTATGGCCAGACAAGGAGGTTAAATAAACTTTAAAAGTTGCCAACATATGATTTGGAAGCAACAATTTGATTGGCAAACATCAACTACTATGACAACACTGAGATAAAAGACCTATATATACTTTGATTAAAAGTAATAGATCAATTCCCATTCTCTTACTTGGATGGTAAAAGTGAGTGATGATGCTTTATGGAAGGACTCAAGCCCTCCACCAACCTTCTGTGCTGCTAGCCATAAATCAGTGGTCTCATCAGCAGTGAGATCAACAAATCGCTTAACTTCACGCCTTGGGCAGACAAGCACATGTACACAATGTTAAGAAAACCAAATTCAAGCATCAATTTTTCAACAAGAAGATTCATGGTTTCCTAACAAATTTGATCAAAAACCACACCCGCTTAAATGAAACAAATGCAACATAAATTTCACCAGCATTTTAGCTTGTAATGATTTGGACATATAGTTAGAATAACTTGGTCAAACTGTTGTCTTTCGCATCTTCCTGAAATTGTGAATGTATTCTACATACAATTATAAGAATATCCATCAACACTCCTCTTTCCCAAGCTCCACGTTAGGGTCTCAAGTCTATACCATTCCATGTTAATAGTTTAATTTGCGCCAGACATTGTTTATTACCAACAAACAATTGGATGAGGCAAACCCATCATTTGGATTAAAAATAATGCTGAATCTCGGAGGTAAAGTATGTTTAATATCAATAAATTACCATCATATATATACAAAGAGTGTCCTGCGGATTTAGTAGTTTCTATGAATGCAGCATATCAGATGATATCTCATCTTATTTTCAAAGAAATTAAAGGCATTGGACGAACTGCAATACACATAAAAATAACAAAATATAAAAAAAATATTCTAACTTGGAGATCTTGAGTTTGAATCATATGGAAGTGTTGGGGTTAATGATTTGGGATAAAATTACTCTTCCAAATGGTAGCGCAAAATCATATATAACAGAAAAATTGGAAAGAAAAATGATTGGATTTAAATTTCTGAGTGAAAAAGGATATGACCTGCAAACGAAAAATAAAGGGGGAAATCAACGACGATTGATTAATAGAAGAATAAAAGCAGTGGCGGTTGCTATAGATAGAAGAAGAAGAAGAAATAATTACCAGGAACAACGGGGCGGAGGTTGACCATGGCATAGGAAAGGGAGGTGGAGTAGAAGACTTCCTTGGGGTCTATCTTATAAGGGCCGAACTTATAGAACTCCGTTGACATCTGCTGCAACACAAAATTGGTTGTAATACCAATCTTTACTTTTGTCAATACAAGTAGCTAAAATTTTGAAACTTGGCATGGCATGGCATTTACTAATCACTTACCTTGGAGGCGGCAGCGGCGGTGGTGGGACAGGACGGTGAGGTTGTTTGGAAGCCCCTCCTACAAAACCTGATAAAGCAACGCCCACCCAGACCAAGACCCAGACACAGAGGAGACAGCGGCTGCAACTTCGTCATTCATTCACTCTGCTCTTCTTATTAGGTTATCGTTTTCGGCTGAAAATTATAAAATTAGTTATTAAAATTTTTTAGATTCGAGTAGAGGTGGCAAAATTACTCCGAACAAAAATATTTATCCAAAAAATTTAAGTTTAAACTTAAATTGAATTTGATTTGATAAAAAAATCAATGATCCGAATCTGAGAAAACTCAAACACAAAATGGTCTGAACCTAAAATAGCTCGAACTCGAAATGATCTGAACCCGAAAGAACTTGAATCCAAAATGACCCGAACCCAAAATGACCCGAACCCGAATAAACCTGAGCCCGAGTTTGACCCGAACCTGAACCTGAATTTAATACTAAAAATAAGTATGAAAAAATTATAATTAAATAATTTTTTATAAATCAAAAACTATATTTATGAATTTTATTTTAATATTATTTTAATAATTTAATTAAATATCAAAAACTTAATTTATATTTTAAATATGATTAAATTTGCTCATCGGTTGGATCGACCTACGGTCCAAATTTTTTTAAAATCCCAAGCCCAAACCCTTTTAGAACATGCCCGACTTGCCTATTTAAGCCAAAATTACTGTTCATCATATTAAAAAAATATTTTTATTAATATTATATATTTTATAATTAAATTTTAATAAAATATATTAATTTAAAATCACTATTCTGAGCCGAGTCGAGCTAGTCTAATATAAAAATATGAGAACCTAGGCCAAACCCTATGGTCAGGTGGGTAGTTCAACTCTTGAATAGGTTTTTATATGATAGAATATTAATTTATCAAAAAATAAATTATGGCATGAATTTTGAAAATATTATCAATAAAGTATATTATCCATTTATCACATTTTTTTTTAATTTTATTAGTTAAACTCATTAAATATTGAGAGTTTGTGTATGTTA
>JBBYHL010000002.1:6470189-6480364 GCA_038381835.1 Adansonia madagascariensis
GAAGTCAAATCTCTTTATATACGACACTGTAACTGTCACATGGGCAGCAAATTGAGTTATTAAGGTAACTTCTTACTAGAGATATCAGCTAGAAATTTCAAATGGCAGACCATCATACATCATACGATTTAATCCAAAGAAAAAAATGTAAAACAGAATTTAAAATTTAATCTAATTAATTTATTTAAAAAAATAAATATTAAATAAATTTAAAATTTAAATTATAAATTTTTATTTTTAAATTATAGTTTCTTTTGTAAAAAAATAATAATGTCAAGCGGATGAAAAACAATGGGTGGCTTTATTGTTTTGCTGTTATTGGATTGGAAATTAGAGAAAGAAAAAAAAAAATCTATGGGAAAGTGAGGATATTCTCCTAGCATTTGGAGGAGATTCCAATATACCCAGAAATCAGCCTTTCATGCTTATCATCATTGATCAATCTTTAAGAATTGTTCTATTTTATGTTAAAATTCCTTTAATACAAGTATTAAGTTTCATATTAAATAAGATTTTTTTATGACAGTAAAACATTTTTTAATGTTAATTTATATATTATTTTTAACAATGATATTTTATTAAATATAATAATAGATAATTTTATTTATTATTTTTAATGCATTAAATGAGGATATTACTATATATAAAATTTTTAAGAAGTACCATTGCAACATCAGTTATACTTATACATTGAATATATATATATATAATTAAAAATTGTTTATAAATGTTTTCTTGTTAGGAATTATGTCATTTTATATTCTTTTAAATTTTATATTGAAAACCAAAAAAAAAAAAATCCACTTTATATTTGATTTAATTATAAACATAACACAATGAAGAAAGAAATATAGAAAGAAATGTATAATCTATCTAAATTATCATTAAATCTTCTAGATATTTACAAAAATAATGAATTCGTCTCGAGAGTCAAATGATATCAATTTAATTAAAAATATTTATAAAAAAATTAATATAATTATTATAATAAATTTGAATTTATGGATAAATATATTATTTTAATTTTTTTAGAAAAATAACTTCCCAAAAAAAATACCCATCACTTTTCATTTTGTTTTAATTTTTTTTCACCTGCATTGTAAATGTATTTAATTCTATTATTTATTTATGATATAATGATAGTATTTATAAATGGCATAGCAATAATGCCACGTAAACCATCCAGATTAACTTTTTCTTGTATTAATGGTTTAATTTGACATATTTGATGTGCATAAGATATCTTAATAAAGTACATTACATGTACTGTAGACAAATTACTATTTGTAAATCAAATTGTGCAAATCTATATAATTGTGCCTATTTTTGAAACTTATGGCGGGAAAATAATCCACATTTTTATTTTTTATTTGGAGCTTGCTTCAATCCTAATTACAACATTATATTTTAAAATTCGTATCTATATATTATAATTATATATTTTATAATATTATAATTATATTTAACATATTTACATAATTTATATTATATTTATTTTAATAAATTTTTATATTTATACCATATCTATATTATATTTTTATATTATATTACATCTTAATTATTTTTTACATCATATTTAATATTTACCTATACTTACAAAATACAATTCACCTAAGAAACACATAACTCTTTTTTTATAAGGAAAAAGACAGGTCATCCTGAGTCAGATCAACCAATAGCAAGGTCCTCAGCCTCAACCCCTGGTCCACGCCCCCACCACCTCACCACCTTAAAAGGCGCCTCCCATTAACCTCCCCTCTTCACTTTCAAACAAATAAATCCCAAAAAATCACACCAGCCAAGCCATAGGGCTCTCCACACCAGCGCGCGAGGTCCCCCTGGACCTCTTCGGGGCAGCTGAGTCTATGCCCCTGCCACCACACCTACCTCCTCCCTTGCCACCACAGGAAGAAAAGCTACAACCATTAGAATCACCACAAACTCCGGAGGCGCCCCTGATGATGACGACGACGATGCCACCTTTGCTTCCGCTTTACAAGCATCGATCGTGGTCACCGGACATCTTCCGTGATGAGGCGTGGCTTAGAAGGAGAGGAAACAGCAAGAAAAAAAAAAGCAAGAGCGTGACAGACGAAGACCTCGATGAACTGAAGGCCTGTATTGAGTTGGGGTTCGGATTTGACTCCCCTGAGTTGGATCAACGATTGTCGGATACTTTGCCAGCTCTGGTTCTTTATAACGCTGTTAACAAGAACTACAAGGACACCATCTCAAAGCCTTTGTCGTCGTCTACTTCAGTTGCATCAGATTGTGATAGTATTCATTCCCCTATTGGTAGCCCCAACGCCATATTTGGCCCTGGTAATTAATAAATTCGAACTCAGATGATCCTATAGTTATGTTTCAAAACTTTTTTTTCCTCTTATTGTATTGATTTTGATTTCAATTTTTTTTGGGTGATTGGTGAAGCTGATAATCCCCAGACGGTGAAGATAAGGCTGAAGCAATGGGCGCAGGTGGTTGCTTGTTCGGTTAGGCAAAGGTCATGATGAAGATGATGGATGTCTGGATGTCTCCCATAACTTGATATGATCATCGGGGATTTCAGGGTTAATTACTGAGAAATCAAAACCAACCGCCCCCCCCCCCAAAAAAAAAGAAGAAAATAAAAAAAGACAACAGAGTTGTTATTAATGTAAACCAAACAGCAACAAACATCATCTCCACTGTCTTTCGTTTGGTAACTTTGGTTGGAAATTAAAGAAAATGAATGAGAAAAATCTCAATGTTATATGTAAAAAGAAAAAAAAAAAAACCAAAAACAAAAACAGCAGCTATTAGATTGACTTTTCTTATTTTTAATCAGGAAATTTTGCATTGCTGTCACGATTTGATTTTTAATTTTTATTTTTCACTCTTACCCAATTTTACAATATTGTTTACGGTATGTAGTTTCAGTCTGAACTGAAAAAAAGGTCAAAACATGTTTGCGGTTGCTTTTTTTTTTTTTTATTACGTATTTAAAAAGAGATAATGTTAAATAAATTTTAATTTTAATTTTAATTTTAATATCTTTAATTTTTTATTTTAAATTATGTTTTTTGTATACAAATTCTTTTATTTTAAAAATAGAAATGAGGGTTGTTCTTTTCTTTGAAAAAAATCTTTATATTTATTTCAAAAAATAATATTTAATAATTTTAAATTTTAAATTTTAATATCTAAAAATTTTTTATTTTTAAATTATAATTTATTTAGATATATAAAAAATTTCTCTGTCTTAACAATAGAAATGAGGGGTTTTCCTTTTTTTTTGGTCTCTTGAGGAGAATACTTTTTCTTGAAGGAATACAGCTTGCTTTCATTGGTTGGCAGACAAAATTAATCATTTTCTTTCTTGAAAGGAAAGGCATTTTGGTGTAAAAGTTCTTATGCTGATTCCTTATTGCCTGACAGAGAATTAACACCTTTTTTTTTTTTCTTATTTGACAGTTAATTTGCACTTTGCATTTTCTCATCATCAGCTAACACTATTAGGCATTGAGAGATACTGATTCTTCAAACTAAATTTTGATTCCAGAAATTTTACAAAAATTTATGAAAAATTTCATTGCAACTTCAAAATTTGCTCTAAATCTACCAAGTGATTCATATCTCCCAGTCAAGTGGAGCATTTGATATGATTCTCCTGGATGAAGTGAGAAATGGGTTCTCTACTATGTAAAGGTGTTGGAGTGCACTCGTTATTAAATATTATTTGCATTAAAATTTAAAAGTTATTTTTATAATTTTATTTTTTTGATAAAAAATATTTCACTAAAAAAATAATCTTTTAAAAATCTATAATTCAATCTTTAACTAGTTAAGAGGAGATCGTTTTTTCACTTAATAATAACCCCTAATCAAGGGCGTGAAATGTATTTTTACTAAAGGCTAATACCGATCTTGAACGAATTCTTACGAACACCCTGTCACTTCAATAGTTATAGCTATCGACTGATGGTAGTTACAAGATTTGATCAAAACGCAGGGTAGCTAAGTAGGTAACGAAATTGAGATTCGCCCTTTGCCAAAAGGGGAAAGGAGTGGAAAGGGGACATTAGAATAATTAAGATCTTGTTACAATGAATTAGTTGTTATTTAAGGATATTCTACATAAGCTAAATTAAATAGGACTAAATATATTTCCTTTTTAGCTGTCTAAACAGAATGCATTCGTGAGGAAACCATTTTCAGGCCCAAAAGAAACTAAGTACCTAATTAGGATCTTGCCATCTTGGCTTCATGTCTACTAATAGGAAAAAGAATTTCAAGTTTTCTGCCCTTGAAGAGTTTAGTAATTAATTAATTTGATATGGGAATGAATTAAAAATTCTAGTTACTTTGGAAAAACTATAATGAAATTTAGTTCACATCCGAGTATTTAACTCAATTGATTAATGCGTGATCTTTCTATTCAAATTATAGAATTCGAATCTCGCTTTTTTCAAATCATTTGAACTCTTAAATGTTTTCGATATTTTACAATTGGTTTTTTTTTTTTGGAGTTTTAAATGTAAAACTAAATTAGACTGCTCATTATCGGTCATTTTGCTTAGTCCGATAGGGCACATCCAAAATAAGGTTTTTCTTTATTTGGGCCGAGCCGATCATTATGTATATAATAACAAAATATTTTCATTTAAATTTTATAAATATTAATATAAAATAAAATATTTAATTTTTAATATTATTTTAAAAGAATGAAAGTGACTCTAAAATTAAATTGAACTTGGACGAGAAGCAAAAAAACTTTATGAAATTGTTCTACCCCTGATCAAGTCTACGCCTAATGAGTTCTTGGTACTAAATATGTAAATAGGATTTCCCAAGTATAACAAATAACAAAGGCTCCTTTGGATGATGAATTTTGACCCTAACTTTTGATAGCCTCTCATTACTCATTAGGACATATATAATCATGGATGAGCTTGCTTGCATTAATGCCTTCATATATGCCTCCACGTATGCCAAAATTATAAATTACCAGTAAGTGCGATTTAGCTGGGAAAGGGTGCAATATTGGCAGCAAAGAAGAACCCACTAAGATATGTCTACATCCTAAGCATCGATGTGAGAAAAAGGGTGCAATTCAGGACAAAAAAAAAATGATATATTAGTGCTCACTACTCAATCCAACATATAAAATAGCAACTCAGTGCTTGCCACTATTAAGTTATCGGTCATGTTTTTTCATCGGATGAAGAAAAGTTTTAGACACATTGGTTCATTAGGTGAACGTAGTAATATTACACATAATTATATGAAAATAAATTAAAAAAATAATTAAAATATAATATAATATTAATTTATTAATATTTTAAAAAATATATAATATAAATAATTAATGTATTAATATTTATCTTAAAAATAATATATCTTAAATATAATAATAATATTATAAAATATATAAATATAATATAAATATATGAATTATTGGATCTACTATTGGGAATCATTATGTGATCCTGTCCTAAATGCAGATCATGTTCTAATGTGACTTTAACTTCTGGACATGCAAAGTTAAAAGAAAGGATTAGATTTTGGTGAGCTTAATTTCAACGATTGCTTGCTAACTTGATAACATGCTTGGACAAGAGTGGGTTGTACATTGTTCTAAAAGAAACTACACTCTATATAATCTTTACTTAATTTTTAATTTTGCAATAAAAGAAAATTTTCACGTTGTATGTGCAGGTAATTGCCATAGGCCCATAGCTGATGACTGGCTATTCTTGGGTTCGAAGATGTTTCAAGCCAGACAAAATGTGATTTTTTTTTTTTCAAAAGTGATTGTAATTTAAAGGTAAAAAATATTATAAATATTAAAATTTAAACTTTAAATTTATATTTTTATTTAAAATATTTTAATATTCAATAATCACATTAAATTTTAATTATTTTTTAAATTTATTTAAAATGATATATGAACTGTTAAATAATGAATTCAGATAAAACGTAACTATTGCGCAAGAAAAAATTAATGTAGATGATATTGACAAGGAACTGAAATTAATGTTTGACCAGAGAATTGTTTGTTTGTCGTTTGTTTCTAATTGAATGCTAGTACTGACCAGTTCATCACTCAGACATAAAACTTCTTGCCTTTCTCAATGTTGGTTTTCAGTGATAAAATTCAGAATATATCAAACATTAAAAACCGATTTCAAATGGATAAAGAGCAGGACGTCATGCATGTGGGGTGGATCAAGCTCCGTCCTGTTTTTGATGCTGAATTCTTGGAAATTTTCTGCTGATTCATGCTTGAAAAAAAAAAATACGTCTTGGATATTCAGCAAATTAAACTAACATTCTTATGTTTATAGTGACAAATATTCATTAAACCAACACTGGCCTGCCAACACTCTGGAAAAAGATTTTTCTATATCTTTCGTTCAAAGGCGTGTGTATGGGTAAGTTTTTTCATTTTTTATTTTCCTGAAAAGTGAGATTTAAGTAAAGGCTGTCGTAATTTATCACGATTATATAAATAATATTTTTAATAATAATAAATACAATTAAAAATACGTTCGCTATCATCATTTAAATACTCGTAGAATAACATGGCTGGCTTCAACTTGGTGGAAGCAGACAAAGGGAAAATAAGGAATATGCGGAAGAGAAACAAAAACCAAACAGAAATTCTACATCTTTGAAGTCACGACGTTGGTCCACATAATAGACTTTTTGTAAGAACAATGCCTTTATTTATTTCGGTAGAAAGTGAAAAGAAAGACCCAAAAAAAATAAAAAAGGCTTAAAGTCAAGGCTCTATTTTTCTAACCAAATCTTTTCTTTTAAATAAGATTTTTTTAATTTTAAATTTTAAATTTTAAAATTATTGACTTTAGTTTTTCTTAAAATAATTACATAAATTATTTGAATTAGTTGATGCAAAAATTATCAAACTGTACCTATTATGTGAGGTAATATCTATTTTGTAGTATTGTATAAGCTGTCCTACGATTTTATTCTTTTGAGAAAAAGTGTCTTAATAGGGAAAAGGTAGCCTCCTGCTTTGTAAGTTACTGTCCATATCCTTGACTAATCGATGTGGGATTATTGTCTTGCCTCAAGATTAACCTACAGGCCAGGGTGTGGATTATGTAGGTCGAGTGGGCAGGTTCGGTCGTAGATTAAGTGGTCAAGTTACCACTGTGTAAGTCGTAGATCTAGTGGCCATATTTATATGCCAAGTTTCGTATAGGTCGAGTGGGCAAGTTGCCACTACATAAGTCGAGTGAGCATGTTTATGTGGTAACTTAGTGTTTCTCAGTTATATGCTAGAATAAGATTCCAGTTATGAGTTTCTTATAGGTGGTAACTTGGTGTTATCCGTTTATATGCCTGCATGAGATTTTGACTATGAGCTTATGGCTTATCGGTTTCTACAAACGAAGCCATTGTTAATGCAAGGATTGTCAAACTGCACTCATTATGACGTATTAGCCTTCCCTTATTAAGGTATCTTTTCTTGAAGGACAAAACCGTGAGGACAGTTTGTGCACTGCTCCAAAGCAGATAATACCCCATAGCGAGCATAGTCCGACAATCTTTGCATCAACAATGGCGTCATTTATGGGAATCGATAAGCCATAGACTCATAATCAAAATTTCATTCAAACATATAAACAAGTAAATCAAGTTACCCTACTTACACTGTGGCAAACTTGCCTACTGGATCTATGACATACACCGTGATAAACTTGTCCACTCGATCTATGACTTATACAGCGGTAATCTGACCACTCGATTTACGATCGAACTTACCCACTTGATCTACATAATCCACACCCTTGCCTGGGTGACTAGTGTTGGAAAGACAACAATCCCCAATTGATTAGTCAAGGATATGAAATGTGGCTTATAAAGCAAGGAGTCACCTTTCTCTTATTGAGGTACCTTTTTTTAAAAGATAAAATTATGAGGACAGTCTGTGCACTATTTCAAAGCGAACAATACCTCATAACGGGTACAACAAATTAAGTTAGGGTAAAAACAATTCTGTCTTTCCGTTTGAACAAATCTCTCTTCTAGGGTAAAAACAATTCTCTCTTTCCGTTTGAGCAAATCTCTCTTTCCGTTTGAACAAACTCGTACTGTCATAAGCAAAAGATGGTGTTTTTACGTTTTTACTGAAATTTAAGTTCTAATTAAATGGTTGACTACTCAAAAAAAAAATTTTAAATAGGTGTTATTCTTTTTCCATTTCTGTTAAAATGTCTTAGACTGACAAATAACTATTTGTTGTTTAAGCCACTGCCTAAAATATTATTTTGCGTGTGAATAGGTTGATTTTTGAACACCATGTTTTTTTTTTCGGAAGTTTGGACTAAAGAAAATTTCATGCTATCATGCTCACGTCTTTGAAAATTATCCATTTTATGAAAACAAAAAGAAAGAGAGAAAAAAACTATATGATTTTTTTTTACTTACAAGAATATGTTTTTGTTAATGGTTTGTTAGTGGTTCTGATCATGCATATCTCGTACTTTTTCATATTAATTGTATAAAAATAAATATAATATAAATTGTTAAGTATGCATAAAAACGTTAAATACGTGATTATATTACTATATTTTGTATTAAATGTATATGTAAAAATAAACAATACAAATGTGTCAATATAATCTCATCTCATGCTATGGAAGACTTGATTTGAGTTTCTATTTTTAAAATCTCAAAATTAATTAATTAATTAATCAATCAAACTGGGGTAGAACCCAAATCTTAAATTAATGAATTAAATCCTAATGATTTCCATGTTCTTGTCCCATGTGATTCATGATGCTGTATATGTTGAAATGCACTCCACAATGACCATATAGGTTTAGATTAGTCTTTAGTGTTGGACTTTAATAAAGTAAAATAAAATAAAATAAAATAAAAACAACTCTTTTACTTTTTGTATATATACATCAAAATCGCATTTATAATTTTTTCGAGATTTGGTGAATGCTTATATATAAGCACTGATTAAAGATAATTTATTAGAAAAAATATATACATCTATATATATTAGCTTAATCAATTTTATAAAATATTGGTTAACGTCTTTTAATAGTAAACAATTAGAATTAGAATAAGTTGAAGTTTGAAGTGATCAGGAAGAACAGCTTAATAAAAAAATTGTTTTGGAAATGGCTTGAGCCTCAGTTGATGGTATAATTATTTAATTTCTTTTATATTCTTTATCTATCTATTAGCTTTTAAGTCTTTTATCTAATTAATGTACTTAAACTCTCTTGAACTTACGACATTCAAAAGTTTTATCAATAACGTCAAACTAATTAAGCTAACACTTAATCGATTTAATATTTTATATATATTTTTTAATTTTGTAATATTTGATATGAAGTTCCACATACCCTCTATCTCTCTCAATTTTTAAAACATTTTCCCACTTATTGGTCGGAGTTTGACAAAGAAAAAGGACAAGCAGTGGGAGAAAGGCGAGGGCAAAAGGAAAGGTGGATTGAGAAAGTCAATTTAATCGGTGATTAAATTCCAAAATTGTTTGGAGATCCTCCACTTTACGCAATCCAATAACGTATGGAAAATCAAACATAATATTTTACAACTTACGAGTTTTAATACAATTCGCTTATGGTTATACAATTAATTTTAATAGTATTATTTAATAAATTTAAATTTTAAATTTTAACATATATAATATTTTTTTATTTATAAATTATGATTTTTTTATATAAAAAAATTCTTATTGCTTCAAGCTATCATTCCTACAAATAAATTTTACGTGTACAACAAGAATAATTTACACACATGTTTACCTATCAGAGTATCTGTCTAAGTTTAAATAAAATATTAGATTCTAAAATTAGATTTAAAAAAAAAATAAGATTTGTCTAAAAATTAAGTTGAATCTTAATTTCAACATTCAAGATCCAAACTTAACTTGATTTATTTGTTTTTAAATTATATAATATGTTAATTTTATAATTAAATTTAATTATTTTTATTATTTAAATATTAGTTTGAGTCAAGTCAATTTAGTTTAGATTACTAAAATTTTATCTCAAATTCGACCGTGGGACAAATCCACATTACCAACATTTGGTCACACGATTGTCAACACTAGTTTTAATTCCAAAATTAATCTATTTAATTTTTTTTCATACAATTATTCCACAATTACATGTTTCTAAAAAAGATTT
>JBBYHL010000002.1:6508724-6526814 GCA_038381835.1 Adansonia madagascariensis
ATGCAACGTAGGGTTCACGTTGGCAGACATAAGATATCCAATGTTTAAATCTAATGATATAATATATATATATATATATATATTATTTCGATTCTTCTTCTTCTTGACACTTCAAATTTAAGGAAAAAGATTGAAAGAAAAAAAATAACTTTTGATATAATTAAATTATATGACACGAATATGATATAATATAAAAAATTATGAATATAAAATAAATATATAAACATATCAAAGCGTATATAATATAAATTATAAATATATCAAAATTTATAAATTACATATTTTAAATATAATTATTATGTATAAAAAATATATGAATATATAAATAATATTTTAAAAAAAATTGTTGCATTTGCATATCGGAGGCTAAAGGAATCATATGCTTTGCAACTGTTGTTCAAAGCTAGGGAAAAAAAAAAAAAAGGGGAAATTTCCCTTACTTGACAGCAACATTAAGAAAAGACCTTCATTTTCGAAAATCATTTTCAGAGGAAAATATATATATATATATAGAGGAACAGGGCCTTTAAGCAAATCTAGGCGTTTGGTAGTGGAGTACAACGCGGCTTCTTCCCATCTATAATTTCAATGCCACTGAGCTTGACTGCATAATGCATGCATCAAACTCTAATAATTTTAAATATAATATAAAATAAAAAATAAAAAAATAATATAATATAAATATATTAATATATATAATATTTTAAATATTATTATAATAGATGATAATAATAATAAAAAATATGGCACAAATGCATAAAATGATTATAAATCACTTCCCTCCTTTTAAAATTTCAGGCTCGAATTCTCTAAGCTGGATGATTCATGAAGGCATTTATTTTTCCATAAATGTTATCTCATTATTTTACGGTCTTCCAGTATTATCTTGTGATTTGCAGCTTCTCCATAATTATCTTTTATAAATATATATTCATTATTAAATTATAATCGATATTGAACTAAATATTTGGTTTAACGATGAATAGATGACTTAAAAACAGGATTAAATTATCTCTTATCTTAAATAAAAATTTAAAAATCATAATAATTGACTTTAAAACTTTTTGCTAGCGCGATAAGGATAATTTTATTTTTTAAATTAGCTCATTTTTATTTAAAAAATTGGTGGTTAGGCTATGGAGTTTTGGTTTTGACATTTCAAATAGATTTGGATAATTGAAAAATTAAAAAGCTTGAATTATGGAAAGAAATTTCCACTAACAATAAGGTAATAAAATATGTGAATTTCTCCTATTAGTAGTCAGCATCAAAATATATATTTTTTTTTGAGAAAGTCAATAATAATAATGATATTTGAAAATATAATGAGATATGTCACCTTAAATACTAGGTTTTTTTTTTTATTTAATTCATGGATGAAAATAGTGAAGAAATGTGAAACAAAATAACATTTAAAATAAATGAACTTAGGTTTTAACTCTTAGCACTCTTTAATAATAGAGAAATGGTTTATTCTTTTAATATATTATTAAGAATCTATTTATAATATATTAATAGCAAAATTAAAAATTTTTCATTTTAAAATGTATTTTAAAGAATTTTATATCATTTTATTAATTCATTTATAAAATTTTAAAACTCTATAATATTGCTTTAATTCGATTATTTTAATTTTCAATCATTTATTGTAAAAATATAATGGTGCACATTGCATTAGAAGAAAATTTTTTCATCCTTTATCTAAGTGTTCGAAAGGCGTATTTTATTATTTAAATAATATTAAAATATTAATTTTATATTTATATAATTAATTTTATATAAAAATTTTATTATATAAATAATAATTTAAATTTAATCAATTTAAAAAAATTATTTAAATCAAATTATATGTATCTTATCGAATGAAATATAAGATGCATGAGCATGCTTACGTAGCATCATAAAAAATATAAAAAAATAAAATTAATTAATACTGTTTAAAATAAAGCAAAAATTATGTTTTCATGTAATTGATTAATTACTTAATTAACATTTAAAAAAAACACAAAAGTCTTAAGTCAAGGAAGAGTCAGTAGCTTCCACTTGACACGCACTGAGCCTTTAATTAGATTCGTGCTTCGTGCTTCGCTCACTGCTGGGGCCTTTCCAGATTTCAGTCAGCTGTTTGACGGTTTCTTTGATGCAAACTTTTTTTTTTCTTTTTCCTTTTCCTTTAAATAATTTACAACCAAATAAAAATCTGTACTTGTTATTAAAAAAAAAAAAACACAGCTGTTTCGTCACTTCCATGTCATTGTTTTGATGTTTTCCACGAGGCAAAAGTGAAGGAAAAAAAGCCTAAAATTTGCTCCATTCCCAGCTCAAACAAGGACTTTGCTTCTTCTCTTTATGTTCTTTGGTTCTAGTTTTTCTTTGAGTTTGTTTTAGTAGTTGAGAATACATAAGAAAACGAGACGTATAGTACCATTGAAGCTTCCTCTTTTTCTTCTTCTTCTTCTTCAGCTTTGTGATTATATATACTTCAATCTCTTGCTATTTTTTTTTCTTTTCTGGGTTTTGCTTCAGCTTCTGCAAAAATATTAATGGCTGAATATATCTGTTTATTTAACAAGGTACCCTTTAATTTCACTTCATTTTCTTTCTGTTTTTTTTTTTTTTTATTCTTTGTTGGTTTAGTAATATGTTTTTAGTTTTATAATCAAAGGGAGTTCTTTTCTAGTAATACTTAAAAAAGGCTCAAATTTTTGTTGAATAGCCATCGTTTGTGTTGGTTTGGTGTTAAAGGTCAAATTAAAGAAAAAAAAGTTTGATTTTTCTTGATTTGTATTCAAACATTTTCTTTTCTCCAATTAATATTTCAGTTTTGTAATTTATGGGGTTTGAAGGATAATGCTTTGTTTTACCTCTTTGAATGTTTGGGATCTGGGTTTTCTTTTCACTTGTTCTTATGCTTGTTTGTCCACATAAATTTGGAGTTTTTATGTATAGCTATTATCTATCTGTTTAAAACCAACATTGCATTTATTTCTTCTGAAGTGTAAATCACTAAATTGGCTATTCTTTAACCTTACTCTTCTATTTTTCTGATATTTTTTTTTTAAAGCTTTGCCTGGTTTAAATCAGTTTGAAATATGTCTGAAAGAACTCCTTCAATTTTATGATAATTTGGATTCATGTTTCTCTTTCTATCCAGGATAATATAATTATAAAGCCTCCTAAAAAATCTCCATTGTTTTTAAGGACAATAGCTTTATGGTTTGCTATGGTGTTTGGGGTTTATATCTACGCAACCTGTTTAAAGAAGGTAGGTAATGTCACCAAGATCAAATTTCAGAACATCCAACTCATTGAAACTCCATCTGTAGAAGCTCAAATTCCTACCTTTCAATTGCATTATCCAAAGCCTGAAAGTTTTAGCAGGTAAAGCAACAATGGTTTTCATTTTGATTTTGTTTTGATTTTGGCGTTTAGTCAAATTTTGCTTAAGTTTCTGGTATTGATACTTTGCCAGGGTTGAATGTGCAGAGAATCCGGTACGGTTCTTCGCCATATTATCGATGCAAAGGTCGGGAAGTGGATGGTTTGAGACTTTACTAAATAGTCATATCAATGTGAGTTCGAATGGGGAGATATTCTCTGTATTTAATAGGAGGAAAAATATTTCAACTATTATACAGACGTTGGAGAAAGTTTACAATTTAGATTGGTTCACTAGTGCTTCCAAGAATGAGTGCTCTGCTGCAGTTGGCTTCAAGTGGATGCTGAATCAGGTAAACATCGAACAATTGTAGTTCAATTTTCAATTATAATGGTGAAATTTTGCGGATATGAATTGTATTTGAAACCATTGTAGTTACATGTGGTTAAGGCTTAACTCTTGTGTTCATTTCTGGCTCAACTATCGTTATTAGCCATTGATGCTCATCTTTGATCTTTTTTCACTCCACACCTTGTTTTTGATCCGAGGCTTAGCAGATTTGAATAAATCTTGCTAAACAAGAATTGGTAAGGCTGTGGTGGTCACTGGTTAGGAGACCTCTAGTTGTCTTGTATTTATGTAATTTCAGGTAAAATTTTTAGGCCAATGGTGCCTGGACCTGGTTTACTAACCTTCTTGTATGTTTTATCTGTCTGGTTTAGCTAAGAAAACTAGACTTATTTCTAGATATCTGATTTTTCACGTCTGCGAACTCTGTCTAATGATAGCCATAGAAGCAACCATGCAAAAAAGAACACTGAAATTGCGATGTTGGCAATCCTATGTGATGGATTTAAATAATTACATTCTAGGAGCTGCCGAGTATATAGCTAACTGCTTGATGTATTTTTTTCTGCAGGGATTGATGGAGCACCATAAAGAAATAGTAGAATACTTCAATCAAAGGGGTGTTTCTGCCATATTTCTCTTCCGAAGAAATTTGCTTCGAAGGATGGTTTCAGTACTTGCGAATTCGTATGATCGCAATGCTAAGCTTTTAAATGGAACCCACAAGTCTCATGTTCATTCAGAGCAAGAGGTCTCTCTTCCCTACCCAACTCTCTCTCTCTCTGCTTTCTATTACAGACTCAGTCATTTATGCATTTTCGCACTTCTTCTCGGACATTTGAACTTATTGCTGGTCTCTTAATGTAGGCTGCTGCTCTTTCAAGTTACAAGCCAATCATCAATTCTACATCATTAATAGGTGATCTGAAAAAAGTGGAGATGGCTGCTGTCAGGGCTTTAGAATACTTCAATAGCACCCGTCACATGGTTTTGTACTACGAGGATCTTGTCACGAACCGTACGGTAAGGCTAGCGTTAAGCTTTCATGAATATTTATAGTATTTCTTGACTGCCAATAACACGAACATGAAATGTATAAAAGTTTTCATATGGAACTTAGCTCTAATTTCATGCACGCATTCTTTGCTAACTCGTGGCTCTGCATCATGTCATTGTTTCTCGTGTTTGTACCAGAAACTAAATGATGTTCAAGAGTTTCTAGGCCTTCCGCAGATGGAATTAACAAGTCGCCAGGTTAAAATACACAAAGGTTTGATATCTGATTTCGTGAAAAACTGGGATGATGTGAGCAAGACACTAAACGGGACAGAATACGGGAGTTTCCTCGATGCTGACTATTAAGAAATACTCTGTTGCTAACAAAACGAATGGTGCGGATTCCATTTTCAGCTAATTTTTATCGCTTAAGCTGACCAGACATTCACCCAGTTTTGCAAGTTTTGACTGGCATGAAGGCATGATGTTTCACCTTGCTGGCAACAATCAGGTGAGCAATACCGCGTAGCCCTCTACCATTTGTTGTTTTCTCTTGATTTGAATTTTATTGATTTTATAGACAAGCTTGTATATGTCAGCTAGTGAATATTTGGGTGAACCAATTGTTCATCCTTAAAGAGTGGTTTTATCCCTTTAATGGCCATGAAGCTTCTGTTTTTGATTCTTACTTTTGTGGTTCTTCCTTGGTGTGAGTAGCACACACATGAAGACCATCAAGATTTGTGAAAGTGGCGCTGGAGTAAAACTCTTTGATATTTCTAAACATGATAATCCATGTGTTCGTATTATAAATTTATATTTATACAAGTTTTGACGTTAAACGATAATGTCATATTCAAAATTACTAATCAAATTTAAATATTTCCTTACACTGAAAGAAAAGGACCTACGTTAAAAAAGTCACTACATTATAAGAACACTCAAATATAATAATTACGAGGATTGATGAAATTTAAAGAGAAAATCAGGGAGAAGAGGTTTTTTTGGCAGCTGAAAAAGAAGACAGACAACTGGAATTACTGAGAGAATGCAGAGAGGAAGAATTGGGCCTTGCCTTTATTAGCTAATTGTTGGACTCATGTCAGTTTGAGCCCAAATATGTTTAGCCCACTTCTTGGTTTTTAATTTTTTATTGACCCACTAAACGGAGAGAGATGGAAAAATGACCCAATAGATAAAACATTGGGAAATTGACACCACTCTGCTAGGCATGTTGATTTGATTAGGGATTTGAATTATTTATTTAAATTTAAAGATTTATTCGATTTTGAGAGTATTTGGATTTAAATATTATATTCAAAATAATAAGTTTGAGCCAAAAAAAAAGCTTTATTTTAAAAATTGGTTGCGATTTGGACTTAGCACTCTTAATCCCAACCCGTTTTTACTATTAGTTGTATAAAGTTTTTAGAATAATCAATTATATTGTGTAAAAATTTAGGCAGATCTAGACAATGTCCTCATACATCGTGGTCGAACATATGGATAAAATCTTGTTCATATTTCTTGTCCGATTTAACCAATAACAAAACTTTCTAATACTCCATATTGAATCAAAGTCTGATCCAAAATCTGGTTCAACTATGAACTGTACTATTTCAAGGATAAAACTTTAATCAAAGCCACAAATCTGAGGCTCATTTAAGACTGAAACCCGCCTGAAGGGCTCCATTCGATCCAAATTCAGCCTCAGATTAGTTCTGATGCTAGGGCCATAAGCAAGTAGAATATATTGAAGTACTTACTACTTAATAACTATTTGAAAGCTGCATTCAAAGCTATTGAAAAGGGCCATATCCATCACTTTGGATTTCTTGGACGATACTGAGGAATAAGACACCATCTTATAAAGCAGAATATTGGTGGAATTGGAATGTAATGAAATTGACCAAAGCATCCAAGGTGCCTATTTGATATGAAACTGACCAATGTCATCTTTCGGTGGTTCAACTTTCAACCAAATGTTGGGCTTTTTTTTTTTTTTTTTGCTAACCTGTGTAATTGCCAGTGCAAAACTTCGTTACAATGATGGCATGTTTGTAAGGTTATTAAGACAAATATAGACATGCTTCGGTAACATATTCAGGTATAATCAACAACGACAAGCAATCAACCATAGATGTCTTTGGAAGATTTGGAACAAACGGGTAACGTAAGCCGCATAATTAGCCTGGTTCATTGTCTGGAACAGACTGAAACGCTCAATTTGAAGAACATGCTAGTAAATTATAAATACTAAATCAATGCAATATTATTATTATTATCTTATGATTTTAATTTTTTTATATTCATAGTTAATATTTAAATGATTAAGGTTCTTAAAAAAGGGCTCAATAAGTTGTGATAGGACTGCCATTTGCTGGTCCCGTAGTTAATAATTGAATGTATCTTACTTTTTTCACTTGTGCACGGAACACGCATTGTCGAGGTGGCGTCCTTATCTACCTTTAAAGCTCCTACTGGTACAGGTTGTTCGATCGGACTTCTTGCACACCTTCGAGGAACCCTAGTTCTCAAAAATGAGTCGTGAATGAATGATATTTTAGCTGCTGGGGTGGTGGGGCCGTCGGCAGAGGAAAGATGACTAATGCTTCATTTGGATAACAGGCCATCAAAACCAAAGCAAAAAGCTAGCCCTAAGAGAATATCTAATGGATAGCGTATAAACAATTTTCAGCTTTCAAAGCCTTTGGCTACGATCGGAATTTAAATAACGGTTGTAATTATAAAAATTAATTTTAATTTTAATTTATTTTATTATTAATATTTATTATAATTGATTATAATAATATTTATTATTTTTATAGTTATAATAAATATAATATAATCAAAATTTCAAACCGACCTGCAAAGAAGAATCAAGATTCAACAAAGAGTATAGCTATTTGATTCATTGATCGAATCGGCTGTTGAAAAAGGCAAAAGTTTTCTATGGAAAAAAATGCTTCTTATTATCCTTGTTATATATATATATATATATATATTTGCATATTAAGCAAGGCCTAAGTTCAGGAGTTAAGATGGAAAGTTAAGTGGCTCTCCTTTGTCTAGTTCTTTCTGATTATATGAGGCAATTTTGATTTAACAATTCGACTCGGTAAAAATTGTTACAAATTTTAAATGAAAATTTTTGGGGTCTCTTTCAATTTGTTTTATTTTTGGCCCACTTTTCTGATAAAAGTTCTTTAAGGTTTTGTAGCATTGGTTGAAAAACTCTATTGTAATCATCGTATTTATTGTTTTGGCTCCGTAAATCCGTGGATATAAACACGATTAATCCAATCATGTAAATTATTGTATCGTAATTTTCTTTTGTTGTTGTTTTTCTATACTACTACTGAACTTGGAGTAGGCACGGCGAAAAGAAAAGAGCAACTTGGCATTAGGTGCTGAACTTTCCATGCGCTCAAAGTCCTGCAAAAGCCCTCCAGGACCGTCCAAGCTTTTTTTTCCCCTACTAAATATTCTTAATTCTCAAAGATGAAGCAAAGCAAAAACTGACTGACGCTATATATTCCCTCTTCACAAAGACCAGCTGACAAGAAATTGTAGATATAACGAATACTATTATAATCGCTAATGAAAAAAGTAAGAATCTCAAAACAATGACTATAACATCGTATTCATGGTTCTACAAAAGAGGAGGATAAATGTAGTTCCCTAGTGAAGGCCAGGCGACCTGCAGGAACAAGACTTAACCCCTAGGAAAACATTTGAGCATTGCCATCGAGTTTTTTTTTTTTTTTTGGGGGGACAAATTCCTAGAAAAGTGAAGGAAAATCTTGGCCTATTCAAAATATTCTGGGTTGAAACATTCCTTTGAACCTGTTGGATCTTCTAAGACTAACAATTTGTCTGCATTTAACAAAAAGTTCAACTTGAACTTGAATTTCACCTCTGAACAGCAGTGTGGGCATGGGACTTTTATATGTAGTTGGCATTTGCTGCCATGCCCTGTTGATCTCTTACTATTAGGTAAAGCTTTAACTAGCTAACCCACAAATCTTTAGGCATTTTGGACCAATAGCCATTGATATTAATAGATCAAGCAAAAAGCTTGAAAAATTGGCATTTTACCAACCAAGAAAAGTTTTCAGACAGAGTCATAAAGATTCAAAATTAACAACTAGAAATTCGGAGATTTCATCATTTCATATATGATGATTGATTAGGAAAAAAAGAAGGGGGTTCTATAAAAAGTGCGGCAAGACACTACTGTAAGAGAGGTTTTAAGGCAAAGTGCCACTCGATATGGAGGCAATGACTTTGACAGGTGATGGAGCAGCCTGTAAACCACATTCCCTATGGTTCTCTTATTTGTTTTGGGCATGGAAAATTGAAAGATTCAAGCATCAAGCACTGTAAAAAATATTGCTTTCGCTGCTTTTGATTTCTTTGGCGCTCCAGTATTCACTAAAAATGCGTAGAATGGCAAGCTCCACCTCCGCCAAAGGCGTTGCCGCCATTGTAGGCGCAGGGCCTAAGCTTGGACGATCCATTGCGCGCAAGTTTGCTCATGAAGGATACACCGTTGCCATCCTCGCCCGGGACTTAGCTACCATCTTTTTCTTTCGCGATTATAGCCCTTTCTCTAGTGCTAATCAGTACTGAATCATATATATATATATATATATATATATATATACATATATATGCGTGTGTGTTCAGGAAGATTGTCAAGATTTGCAGATGAGATAGCCAGGGAAACGAAAGCGCAAGTCTTTTCAATCAGAATAGACTGCTCGGACTCTACAAGTGTTAGGGAAGCATCTGAAGGGGTTCTTTCTCTAGGATTTGTCGAAGTTCTGGCTTACAATGCTTACCAGCAAGTTTCATGGCACCCTACAAACTTCACCGACATTAAAATTGATTCCTTCGAGAAATCTCTTGCTGTATCCTCCCCTGGTGCTTTCCTTTGCGCTCAACAGGTGCACACGATTTAAATTGCGGTCGTGAAAAATACTTTCCATAAATACTGACAATAAATATCGACAATAAAATAAAACTAAAATCGTAAAATAGCGATTACAACGTTGCCGCTATTTGCGTAGCCACCCAAATATCCAATCCATTAGATTTCATCATCATCATCTTTTGTTTCATTGGCTTGTTTTATCAATGATTGAAAGGTACTTGCTAGGATGGTGGAAAGGAGAAGAGGAACGATTCTCTTCACTGGTCGCTCAGCTTCACTCAATGGCATTGCTGGTTTCTCTGAAATATGTAATTTTTTTTTTCGCCCCATTAAAACATATCAGAAATTTTACCAAACCCAACTTTTCAAAGAAAATGAGAATATTAAGAGTTTCTTGTAAAATGAAACAGGCTGTGGAAGTTTGCATTGAGAGCATTATCTCAATGCCTGGCAAGAGAGTTCCAGCCTCTTGGTGTTCATGTTGCCCATATTATAATTGACGGAGTCATTTGTCCACCCAGGTAAATAAAAATAAAGTAAAATAAAATTATTTGATGAATCCTATATCACATATTCATGTAAAAAGTTAAAAAACTCCAAATTATATTAAAATTATGTGACTATAAAGTTATGTTACTTCTTATTTTTTAGAAGGATTTGTGTGTAGCACCTTGTATAGACTTGTATCCAATACTCACCTGAAGTCTGTTAACATAAGAAATATGTTTAAAATAGTGTTCAGAGGGAAAATGGTGTGCAGTTAAGGGTAGAGCCGATGATGAAGTATGAGTAAATAAAGGTAAAATGCAAATCCAGGGGGGCATCGGCATCGCCAAGAGGGTTGGCTGGAGAGCAACAGCAAAGCGGAGTTGGAGGGGATCATGGGGCCATGATGACAATGGACCCAGACGCGATAGCCCAGACTTACTGGCATGTGCATGCTCAAGACCCGAGCCGTTGGGCCCAAGAGATTGACCTTCGTCCATCCATGACCAGTTTCTATTAGCGCCATTGATATCATTCTGTTTCTATTTATATCTTCGCATTTGCTCCAATAAATTGCTTCTGAAATCATTTGCAAGCCCTACTCTCATTATCATCTTCAATAGCTTTTTCATTTGCTTTAAAGATGAGCTATGTAAATTCACTCGGAGGGATTTTTTATTTTATACTTTTAAGGAGTCTGAGAAAAGAATAAAATACTTGATTTATAGTTTATTTATAGTTTGAGTGTGTAAATAAAGCATTGGTGCAAATTTAAATTTAATCATGAGTTCGAATCGGATTGAGCCACGATTTGAAAAAAAATTTTATTCAAATTCAAACAAGTTTGAAAATCCATACTATTAGTTAAATATCTTAAAAAATTATTTTTATATAAAAAATTATAATTAAATTTAAATAATCTTTTAATTATATAAACACTAATTCAAATTAAAACAACATGAATAAATTTTTTTTTATCTAGGACCAATAAAGACTAAACCTGTTTGGCTGCTGATGCATGAGCAGGTTTGGGTGCAGTGTCTTGTTCCTAATTGACTAATATTACTAATACGTTATTATTCTTGTTAATATTTCAAAAATATCAAATATTTCAAATAGTGTTTCTATTCTCTCTAGAATAAATAAGATTTATTTTTTATATATTGATAGTGTTTTTTTTAATTTCATAAGTGAGTTAAGATATTGTTACATGTTATAGTTTTTTTAATTTAATTATTTTTTTATTATATCTTAAGAGGTATGTATTACTTTACTAACCATGATAAGATAATTTCTCTGATAAATATTAGCAAGTTTTGTCATGTTAATAAACAATGTTTTATATTTATTTTCAAAAGAATTATGCACTTTAATTTTTCTCATTAAAGAGAACATTCTTTACGATTAATTAATAGTGTATAATAATTATAAGTTATCAGGGTTAATTACTGGTCAAAATTTTTTATTTTTATTTCGAATCAAACTCAAACTTTCAAGAAAAAAAAGCCAAAACATTTAAGACACTTTATTTTTTTTTTAAAAATACTCATATCTGATATTCATATTTAATATATAGCATCGACCTTGCATGTTGAGGAAAGAAAACCACAAGCACGAAATGTGATGTCATGTGAACTGCAGTCTACTATGTGGCGAAAGAAATGCCAAAAAATTATATGGGGTAGTTTACATATCAAATGATGCCCGGAAACTATGTATATGTCCGTCTGTCCAACGCAATTACATGATTGAAAAACATCACAATGCCTTAGGGAGGGAGATGAAACACTAGACTTTGAAGGCACTAGCTTATCAATTGCCTTGTCTTACCCAGGGACGCGTACGTAATTCGAAACAATGGATGTAATTGAGTCGAGTTGAAATTAACGTAATAATAAGTTTAGCCTAGAATTTCATTAAGTTTTATTTTTAAAATTTGAGTTTAATTCAAGATAAAAGTCAAACTATTGGAGTAAGCTCCATTAAACTTGATTATTTAATGAAAAAGTTAGCTTGATTTGCATGTTTGGCTTTGAACTCGGTTATTTATGATTGATCTCGGGCTTGAACTCGAATTAAGAGTTTTTCAATAATAAGTAAAAATAATTACCAGCTGCTTGAATCTAGTATTAGGATACTCTAACTTAAGTTGCTCGATAATTTGCATTGTTAGGCTAGAATTCGATTTGACAATATTGAAATCGAATTTAATTTTTTTCATATCCAAATTTGAAAACTCATATTTCTAATTAATTTTATTATTTATCTTTTATTTTTAGTTGTTAACTTTTTTTTTTGCTTTTCATTTATTACTAAAAATAAAAAAACAAAAAGCACTAAAATTTTTTTTTTAAAATGATAAAAACATGAATCATTGACCAAACCTTAATAATTATATCGATGAATATTAAAGGGAAGTAGTCTTCCAAGAGAAAGACTCCAGGGTTCGAGGCGATCAAGCTTATTCTATAATTGTTTGAGCTGTTATTGCATTTCGCAATTCGTTCATTTGTCCCGTCTGTGGTGTTTTGTATTTCTATATTAATATATAAACAGCAAAATAGAAAATTATGGAATATATTAAAATTTTAAAAAATATATTATATATATATTAAATGTATCGTTAATTATATTTAAATTAATTATATTATTTTTATTAATAAATGTTATCATCATGATGCTTAAGACTATGGGTAAGCACTTAATTAGTTTATCCCTTTGCAAAAAACTAGGTCACGAGGAGAAATGATTAATATTATAAGTTTTTATTTTCCTAACCATTTGAATAAACGATTACCCACAAATTATTGGATGAAATGTTGGGCTGCAACTAATTATTCCCTTATTTTACTTTTAATTTGGTTATGGTCAAAATTTTACATCTTCAATGAACTTAACACGACGAATCTTTGTTATTATATTATGGAGCTCAAGAAAATATGGGAAAAAAACATTGAAGAAAAGAAGTGTAAGTCTTATTATTTTATGGAGGGAAATTAATGATTATTAATTCTAGTAAGTTTAATTAGGCAGGTCATTAGTTGTCATCCATATGCATGTTGAAGAACAAAAAAGCTAAGGCAAGATAGAGACTAAGCTAAAGTCCTCATGTTATTGGTAGCATGTTCTCAACCAGGCGGGCTTTTCACGTGCATACGATAAAGGCCAACCTAAAACAAAAGAATCCGATTTAATAAAGTTGTTTCGTATAATTATTTAAATAAAATAGTATTTAATAAATTTTATATTTAAATTTTAATATTTATAATTTTTTTTAATTATAATTCTCTTTATATCTTGAGATATTATAAATCTTTAAAAAAATTGCTTTCTTTTTTTTTTTTTTTCCGGGTCTCGGAGTTCATATTCTAATCTCTTTTCTTCGTTAAATTTAAATAAAAACCAGTTAGGTCTCCTTTCTTACAGAACTTAATAAATAAAAAATTTCTCGTTCTTATTGTTCGTTAGCTTGTATTTTCGTGCATTGACTCCTATTCGTTGTTCTACTACCTTTAAGCCAGTTTTTGTCAACTTTTGAATTGTTTAATCAAACTCTTTGGCTTAGGGGAAACAAAAAGTAGGTGGAGCTTGTTATTAGTTCGATCAAGTCATGGTAAAAAAAAAAAAAATTTTGATATTCAATTTTAGATACAAATTTGACTCAATCCGACGATTTGAATTTCTATTCAAAATATATTAAAATATTAAAAATTATTTTTATTTTAATATTTATATACTTTGTAATTAAATTTGAATAAAAAGTATTATTTTAATCAATGAACAATGACTTACATCGAGCCAGTTCGTATCACAAAATCAATAGTCAAACAAAACCCAAACTGAACAAAGTACTCGACTTTTAAACATGTCCAGTTTTTATATATTTTAGACATTAAAATGGATTATATAGTTTACACAAGGAGTTTAGGCTTTATATATAGTTTATAACAATACGTAGTTAATTGTTTTAAATCAACGACATACAATGAATCTTTGTTATTATATTTTGTATCTCGAAATTAGGGTTTCATAAGATGGATATTAATAATATTTGCACTCTGGTTTACGTCTGTTAGGGATATAGTTTGAGTTATTACATGCCATTAAATAATTCATACTTTTATATTATATTCTTATATTTTATAATATTATAATCGTATTTAAAGTATTTTATATTTATATAAATTTTAATAAATTAATAATTTATACTATATATATTTTAAAATATTTGTATATTTTTATTGTGTTCGTATTATTTTTTATTTTACTTCGATTTTTTTTTTTTTTTTTTGGTTTGGTGTTTCTAGTATTATGCAGACTGAATTTTAGGGTATGGCTAACTACCCAATATCTTGGCACTAGATCTAGGCAAAAGCCGAGTAAGATGGCAAGCCTGGCCCAATTAGGCTTGAGCTCGGTTCTTAATATTTTTGTTCTTAATCGACTTGATTCAAAATAATAATTTTAAATTAAAATATCATATTTTTATTTAAATTTAATTATAAAATATATAAATATTAATTAAAAATATTTTTAATGTGATAAATAATAATATAAACTTAAATAAACAAATCTGAACATATAAAAAATAAATCTAAATTTAAAATTTAAATAAATTAATCATGATTTGACTCAACCCGATCCATGCCCATATCTACTTGGCACCAAACAAAATGAAATAAACATATCGACTAAACTAAAAAAAATTGGGTCTTTTCTGAGCCAGAGAATTAGCAAACGGGTCTCATGTGAATTGACGTTAAAGTTAATTCATAATTAAACAGGCGATTAAAACAAATCATGGACAGTTGAAAATTTGTCAACGAAGGTGAGCTCACGTTTGCCATGTGCTTCAAGAATGAATTAATTAATTAATTAAACTTTTTTTTTCATATGTTAGAATTTGTTATAAATACACTGTTTGATCGAATTACTCTTCTCATAATTCTCACAACGACATATTGTAACTTAATTTAATCTAGGAATCAAACAAAAATGGCTGGTCGTTTTGCGACAAGAAAGACGGTAACAGCACTGAGTATTGATGGAGGTGGCATTAGAGGCATTATTCCTGGCACTCTTCTTTCCTTCCTTGAAACCAAGCTTCAGGTTCTTCATGAATCTCTACTGTTTTTTCTTCCTATATTATTCGGATTTAGGGATGACTACCGGATGTTGGCATACTTGATCTTTTTAATTTTTTTTTTTTATATTTGAAAGATTATATGTATTTTTTTATTTATGTATAAATATGCATATATCAAATACAAGTGGTCCTTTTAAGTTTGCTTACATGGGGTTGATTTATACTTTGTTATAGGAGTTGGATGGGCCAAATGCAAGAATTGCAGATTACTTTGACGTCATTGCAGGAACAAGCACTGGTGGGTTGATAGCCACCATGCTTACGGCTCCAAACAAGGAAAACAGACCCATGTACGCTGCCAAGGATATCAACAATTTCTATTTGGAGCATTGCCCCAAGATTTTCCCACAAAATAGGTGAATTCTAATGGAAACCGAACCAAACCAATATTATAATTATTCATTAATTTGCTTCTATTTGTTACTTTCTTCCTGTAGAATCAATTTCGACGTTTTTTACCTTCTTTTTCAGGTTCCAAGTCGTCGTAATTTCCTGGCTTCAATGGCGAAAGCAGCATTGTCAGGTCCAAAGTATGATGGAAAGTACCTCAGATCGTTGACGAACCAGTTACTAGGAGACATTACTGTCAAACAGACACTAACAAATGTTCTTATCCCAGCCTTCGACATAAAGCTCCTTCAGCCAGTGATCTTTTCAACCAACGATGTAGGCTTTTACATTTTACAAGCCAATTATTATAGAGTTTAAAATTATCATTTCTGTTTAAAGGAGAAATTATATTACATTATTTTTTCTTGTTTTCTTCGAAATTACAGGCTATATCAGATGTTTCGAAGGACGCTAGGTTAGCAGATGTCTGTATCAGCACCTCAGCTGCTCCCACTTTTCTTCCTGCACACTACTTTGAAACCAAGGATGCTGACGGAAAAACCCGCACTTTCGATCTCATTGATGGTGGAGTTGCTGCAAATAATCCTGTTCGTACCTTTTCTTTCTTTGGGGATGCTTTAGATAATTTAGAAATTAAAAACAGACTTATATCCAATGCCTGTACGTACTTATATTCGAACATGATTAAAGAACATAAACTTTCAAAATATATTCGTGACATTCACTTGAATTCTTAAATTATAAATCTATTTGCAGACATTGTTAGCTATAAACCACATATCGAAGAAGTTGATGAAGCAAAATACTGAGGTTGCGGAAAATGAGCCGATGGACTGCCGGCGGATGTTGGTGTTGTCACTAGGCACCGGTGGAGCCAAGCATGAAGAGAAATATAATGCGGTGGCGGCTTCCAAATGGGGCATGCTCGATTGGATCTACGACGGTGGGAAAACACCGATGCTTGATGTATTTTGGGATGCAAGCTCCGACATGGTTGACTTTCATACTGCTACTATGTTCGAATCGGTTCACTCCAAGGAAAATTATCTCCGTATTCAGGTACCAGGAAAAATAATTGAAATATCGCACGAATGTTTTGAATATTAATAATCTTAAAAATTATAGTAGGTCTCTGATTTATAATTCTGCCAATTATCCAATATTTGTCTAAGCTTAACTTGATCTAAAATAAGAGTAAAAAATTTTTATTTAAACTCGACTTATTTTGTAAAACACACTATTTAGGCCCGCACTAATTATATTAGTAACAGTAAAATAAGTTGGATCAGATAGGATTTATGCAAAATATGTTATATTCATAGGTTAAGTCGCGATCTAAAAAATTTACCCTTGAATCGAGCTAGGCCCAAGCTAGCTTGACGATTCATTTAACTGTTCAAACGATATTAAAATATTAAAAAAATTATTCTTATATTAATATTTATATTTTTTATAACTAAATTAAAATTAAAAATTATTTTTATTATAAATAATAATTTGGATTAGTTTGAATTATTAAAATATTTGTCTAAGGTTCAACTCATCCTGGATCGAGTAGGTAATTTGACTCATAGACAAATTTCATTTATGATCTGACCTACATTTTATTCAAATTCATTTCTCGGATCAAATATTTTTATCAAAATTCTCTTAAATATGGACAGATCTTCGGGTTTATTTCTACTTGTTTTGGTGGCACAGGATGACACATTGACAGGTGATGCGTCGTCGGTCGACATAGCAACCGAGGTGAATCTGAAAAATCTTAAAGAAATTGGGAACAAGCTATTAAAGAAAAAAATCTCAAGAGTCAATTGGGAAAGTGGCAAGTTCGAAGAAGTTGAGGGAGGAGGAACCAACGAGGAAGCTCTTGCTGATTTTGCCACCAAGCTCTCGGAAGTAAGAAAGCTTAGGCTTGCACGATGAATTGAGAATTTTTAATGTAATGCTTCATCCAATGAAGTTTTCGAAACCTTCTCTTTTTAATAACTTGTTTGTCAAATAATTATAAGGTCACTTGATCTCAGATCTTGTGGTTCATAGCGATTCAAAATTTGGAGTTGTACTATTCATCTTTGTATTATTAATTAATGAAAAAAATAAAAGATTCTAGTGAATTAGAAGATTAAGACGTACAATAATCTAGGTCATTTACCTAAATATTAAACTAGAGATAAATGTTAGATCTAATTTGAAAATTCGAATTTCTATTAAAAATTAATAAAAAATAAAAAGATATTTTTATATTAATATAAAAATATTTTTTTATTATTAAATAGTGATTTCAACTGGTTCGGATGGAGAGCCCTACTCTAAGACAAGTCTATGTCAACGCATTGTAGTACATTTCATTCATGCATGTTCAATTACATTTGTCTCCTATATTTAGATATCTGGAAATGAAAAGGCCGTTAATTAACTACCAGATTATGAAACTTGAAAGATCAT
>JBBYHL010000002.1:6535512-6546391 GCA_038381835.1 Adansonia madagascariensis
TTCTTCCATTATACCCAACTTGCCAAGGAATTTTTTTTCTAATATGCATGTGTTATATATATATATATATATATATAGTAATTATTTGATATATTAATAATAAAAATTTTTTAATTTTATAAATATTTTATAAATAATATTAAATTATTATTATATATTTTTAATATATATTAAAAAAATTAAATAGATAAAATATATGATAATATTTAAATTTTTTTATAAAATTAAAAAATTTTACGATTAATGTACCGTATAATAAATTCATAAATATATATATATATATATATATGTACATATCAATGTTTCCTGTTTTTTACTTAACAGACAATTGATTTATTAAGAGATTTGCTAACCAATTATCGCATCAACTGAATCGGATAAGGCTTTGATAATTCAAAAATCTATGTCACTTTTTACAATAATATTAAAATAAAAAAATATTTTTAATTAATAAATAATAATTTAAATTAATTTAAATTAAAAAATATATATTTCGTCTAGGCCTGATACTTATCAAGTTGGGTGAATAATTGATCTAATATGAATAAGCTTCTCGGGCTAAACTGGTAGCTTGACTGAATGTGGGTGGACTTATCCCTCAGTCTTGGATAGGCCAATTACTAACTAGTATCTCTTGTGCATTAACTACTTTATTCATCATTTTTAAGATGTTGGACGATTTCAAGAAATTTTTTACATTTAATATATTATTTTTATTAAATTCAAAAAATAATTATGCATTAATTACACTTCTCTATATATGAAACCTTAACTAGTGATTAATGTTATACATTTAATTTTCATTTCAATAATTTATTAATAATTCTTATAATAAATGATTATTTTTTTTTAAATTGATTATGGGATATAATTTGAACGAAAATGATATATACTAATATTATATAATTCTTCATCTTCCCTTAGTAGTTTAGCTTTTATATTTATTATCTTTTCAGCAATAAAGACCTTTGATTTCCCAAAAAAAAAAAACATTAACTGATCAGTTAAGCTCAGATTGTTTATAAAACTATGATTTACAACTTGATTTTTTCACTTTTAACTTCTATGTTTCTCAATAGTTAAATCTTAGATGTTGAACTTGAAAAGGTCATTGATGATCAGCTATTTTTAAGTTTTAATTAGAAATACTTTACTACATATTCAATCATTTTAGCTGGACTATACACTTTTACAGCTAGTGGAAATGTTTTTTGCAGGAACTTTGCTTTTTAATTCTTTAATATATGCCTTGGAATTATTTTTTTTAATTCATTAGTCAATGTAGAATGTACCTATCTTGTATTTAAAGAAAAAAATAATAATTTGATAAAAATCATAGTTATTCTTGATAAAGATCGATTATTTAAAAAAAAATTAGAAATATGTAAATCCTAACCATATATATATATATATATATATTTCAACAGATTGACATATTCAAATCCATACATGTTATATTGACGGGAAATGAATCTATCTAGTAATAGCAATGAAAATTTTGCCATAAAAATGGAGAATAATAATAATAATAATAAACAAAAGAAAGCCAATCAGCCAAGTATATATACATAAATTTATATAGTACCATGATCGGTCACATGCTTACTTTACTTGCATTGCATGCATTCTAAGTTTAATTAAATTTTAAGCCTCGAGATCATAAAGATGTCTTTATTAAGCAACCAAGTAGTAATACTTGTCGGGGGATAACTATTATTCTTATTACAATACATATTTATCTTATACTTATCGAAGTCATAGTTACATGCTCAAAAACAAGTTTTCAAAGCACTTTGAAAATTTTTTCTTTGCTCAACCAAAAAGAATTTTCGACAATCTTCACTTAAAACCCAAACTCTTATATCTTTTGACAAGTTTTTTTTATCCACGCGTTAAGCACAACCTCTTCTTAATAGTTTTATGAACTGATCTACTTACCCGAAAAATCTAAAAGAAAAAATAATCACATTTGTTAGCATAATAAATGTAATTAGATTGATTATGATACAATTATAATAAAATATGTTAGGAATTATTTTATGATTAAAGTATGATATTTTAAATATTACGGTATATATGATATTCTTATTTGATTCTTTTCTATTACATAGATATTCGTATTTTTGTGATTTTGAATTCTCTTTGATTTTTTATTTATGGCCACACGATTCAAACTATGAGATTTTTTTTTTTTTCATGAAATAACGCAACCATCGGAACATAGTTAAATAAAAAATATAATTATCTGAGAGTAGGAAACATTATATTTGAAAAAGAAAGGAAAAGAAAAAGGATAAATTAATTAATTTGGGGGGTAACGGTTTCATGGTGCAGACTGCAGAGGGGAGTTAAAGTTGAGTTGAGTAGACTGTTGACTATTGAGGTTGAGGAAGCAGCCATGAGTGAAATGAGGGGAGGAACTTGAGGTTTAGTCACTTCGACAATGCAATGTGAAAGGCAAATGCCTAAGTAAAAATACGATAAAAGGGTTCAATCAATCAAAGATTGGACTCTGCTCTGATGACCATCCACAGCCACAAGCACCCGCCAACCCTCACCTCAGCCCATCGGCAGCGCCAGGTCAGGGTCAGGTGCTTCCCCAAAAGAAAAAAGATTGAGTGCTTCGTACGGCCCCATTGACCGAGAAAATAATATAGCAGTGCTACATTTTTTTTTTTTTTTCGTAAGCCGCGCATGGGGAGGTTTCTTTAAGAAGGATCAAGAAAAATAAAATAAAAGAAGGAAAGAAGAGTATTTAAGGAGGGAATCGAGAAACGACGAGGATACCCTTAAGTTTTTTGGTTCTGAGAGTGACAACTGTCAATTTTAATGGTTGCTGGGGATCGGCGGGAAACGACCGCAGCTGGTAACTCACTCACTCTGAGTTGACGCGCATGCCAACACCGACTTGCTTGCGCAACCTTTGCTCGCGCAACCTTTGCTCGGCTATCTCTTCTGCACAATTACCTTTGTACCCCACATTTGATTTTATACATATAATCAATGTATAAAAAATCTGATCCAAAGTTAAATTATTAAGACTTTAGTTATTGATTAGTTAAATAGCTCGATAATATTAAAAAATATTTTAAATATTATATATCGTAAATATTTAATAAAAATATATATTTAATTAAATAATTTAATTTTTAATATAGATTTAAGGGATTAAAGATTCAAATCTCATCATATATAATAATTGTTTTTCTACAAAATTATAACAAGTTTTTATGGTTTTTATAAGTTCAATCGATTTTTTATCAGTTTTGAGATTTCTTAATTTTATGATATGTACTAATCCTGAATAAGCCTTCTCGATTCAATTGATTAATTGGATAAATTTCTTTTAACGCTATATAACAAAACAACAAGGATTCTCATAGTTTGATTGTAATTTATTTTTCAAAGGATTTAAGAGTATTTTTTATTTTCATATCGATCTCAAAATACTTTTATAAAGGTCGACTCTATTAACAACGGGAGAGCTCATCTCCATGTTGAAGTTAATTATGAAATATGATAGTTTGTATATATATTTATTATATATTGCTCAATTGAACAAGTTTTATTATTATTTATAAATAAAATCGAGGTGGAAATAATATTTTAAAATTACAAATTACTTGCCAAGTATTAGCTTAGATTATTAAGTTATTGAACTACTAAAAATTTAAAATTTAGGTTCTTGATTAGAAAATTTTCAAATTATTTTATTACTATTTATCCAACATTATTTTAAATGATATCCCTCAAAAAATTAAATGATATACAAAGAAAATTTACTGCTAGAAATTAATGTTATACATTGCCCATATATAAAATCATCTTCTATATAAGACATAAAAGTTTTTGTATTTAAAATGAATAATAAATGCATCGTGAGTGAGTTCAATTTTTTTTTTCAAGTAAAAAAGTTCAAAAAAAAATTTTAACATTCTATAAAGGTTTTGATTAATCGGTGTCTATAGATATAGATTATCTAGTTACTATTTTGAGAAAGTTCTTTGGTTTTAATAAATTATTTTTATTGAATTTAAATAAAAATAATAAAAATAAAAATAATACATTAATTTCATTTTGCTTTCTTTATATATATATATATCACTTTAAATCAATGTACTAGACATTAATTAACATTTATCTTTCAAATATATTGAAATAAAAAAGTCAAAGAGAAATTCTATAAATAGTTAGTTTAATTTTTTTTTTCAATTATTAAGTATTCCATCCATTGAATTCTATGCAATAATTTAATATTATTATCCAGCCGAAATTGATCCATAGAATGAAATCATATTTCCAACATTAATTGTTCTTACGATTTTAATTTGGAAATGTTAATCAACACCGATTGATCCATGGAATGAAATCAAACCAATATTAATTGTTCTTATGAATTTAATTTGGAAATGTTAATCAATACCTTGTGAGTAGTAGGGCTGTGCATAAGTCGGTTCAAACCGACTTAACCAATGAAATTTGGTTAATTCGGTTTGATTAAGTCGGTTCGATGATTATATCAGTTTTTTATGTCGATTTATTTGGTTAATTCGGTTGGTTATCGGTTAGTAAAATTATTAACCAAATTAACCGAATTAATCAAACTTTTAATATTTAATATTTAATATTTAATAATTATATATTTATATATATTAATAGCCCAATTAAATCCATTCTCAAACCAAATATACAACCATTAGCCCAAGACCCAATAAATCGATTTGACCCAACTAACCGACCAAACTGACCGAAATTTAGTCGGTTCGGTTAATTCGGTTATGGTTAAAAATGTCAGTCGATTCAATCAGTTCCTCTAGTTAAGTCGATTAATTCAGTTTGAAGTTTTTTTTGATCGAACCAATCGAATGCTTAGTCTTAGTGAGTATCGACACTAGTTATGATGATATAGAGAAAACAACCTATTTAATAAATTATTTTTTAATTCAATAAAAATAATACATTAAATACAAAAAGATTTCCTCAAAGGAGAAATAAATTATGTGCTATAGGCATTGGTTAAGAGTATATTTTTTATTTTCTTATAATAATAATGATAATAATAATAATAATAATTAATCTTAGGGTCTAGTTAATTGATACATATACCCAATGATTAAGGATGATTTGATTTTTATTTTGAAATTATTTTTACATTTAATATATTATTTTTAGTGAATTCAAAAAATCATTAAATATATTTTTCTTCACTTAAGGTATCATCTTAATCAATAAACATTGATTAACATTTCTTTTTAATTCATCGTCTTTCTTCTTAACTTCTCATATGGTAAATGGCAAATTAGGTCACAAACTGACAAACTATATCTTAAAAAGTAAGGGGAAAAAAATAAGGCAAAGGGCAATTTGGGAGATAAAGAAAAAGGAAGACAACGCAGGGACAAAGGAGTAACTCAGAGAAGCATTCAATTGTTGCTCAGAGTCGAAGTGGTGATAATAAATTTATTCTTATTTTTTATTCATTTATTTATATTCATTTTATTTTTAACGAAATGTTAGTTTTTTAACATCCCAAAAATAAAAAATATTTTTTTTTTCAGATTTTGATTTTAAAAGGATTCTGTTTTCTCTAGTCTTTAGGGTTAGGTTAAAGTTTTCTTTGACCATCTGTTTTGGTTCTGTTTGATTTTCTATGAAACAGTGAGAGAGAGAGAGAGAGAGAGAGAGAGAGAGAGAAACAGAAGTTTTGGAGACAAGAAGAAGAAAGAAGATCTGCCCAGAAACGACAACATGATTGTTTGTCGTATAAGGTTTTGATCTGCAAGTTTGGAAGATGAACAAGGACCCATCTTTGGAACGATTTTGTTCTTAGAAAAAAGCCAAGCTTTGGTTGGTTGCTTTCTTTTTTTTTTTTTTTTTTTAACCATTCAGTTTCAGCCAAAAGGTAAGATTTTCAATCATACAAAAGAAGCTTTTTGGTTATCAAAAAATATATTTTTTTCTTTGATGAAAGATATGAATAAGCTTGCTTGAATCCAACTAGCATTTTTATTTGTGATTTGTCATTCGAGTGCGCTTTTAATATATATTTTTTTGCTTAGTAGATCTCTTCTTCTTTCGTTTTCGCTTTCTGAGCCTTTTAAGATCTTGCAAAAGATGTCATCATCGAACTCTCCTTGCGCGGCGTGCAAGTTTCTTCGAAGAAAATGCACCCAAGAATGCGTCTTTGCACCGTATTTCCCACCAGACAATCCCCAAAAATTCGCCAATGTTCACAAAGTTTTCGGTGCCAGTAATGTTTCCAAGCTTTTAAATGAACTGAATGCGTCCCAACGTGAAGACGCCGTCAACTCTTTAGCCTACGAAGCCGAGGCTCGTCTCCGGGACCCTGTCTACGGCTGCGTTGGCCTGATCTCCATCTTACAACACAGGCTTAAACAAATGCAACATGATCTTAGCAATGCGAAGAAAGAGCTGGCTAGTTACATTGGTCCTCAAGCTATGCTTCCTATTTTGCAACCGCCGGTTTTCTTGCAACAACATCTTGGGAACCCTTCTTCTTCTTCTTCAGCCGTGATGCAACATAATATGATGCCGATGATGGGGATTCCTACAGCTGCCGCCGCGGCCGGTGCGGCGGTTTCGGCTTCTCATGGTGCGCAGTTGGTGATAAGAGAACCACAACAACAACAGATTTTTGAGGCTCAGCAACAATTGGCAGCGGTGATGGCAGCAAGGGAACAACAAGAAATGTTTAGAGGCTATGAACAACAAAATCATCATCAGGGTCAACACCAAGACATTGTGAGGTTTAATAGTGGGCTTGAAGGGGCTGCTGGTTCAGTCACTGCAACTGGGTTTAATCATATAACAACTGCAGGAGCAGGAGGTAACATGTCACCTTCATTGGCTTTAGGAAGTTATGATAACCCTTATCAGATTCAAACCCAACAAGATCATCATCCACTTCAAGCACAGGTTTTGCTTCAGCCACAACAAGGTCAACAAGAGCAAGATCAGCGGCAACAACCACATCAAAACCAGCAACAGCAAAGGTCAGGAAGCGAGGAGGCTAGGAGTATTGGTCCTTCTTGTTGACTAATCCTGCTTGCAGATGAGTGCCTGGCTTGCCATGCCTGCCTTCTCGCTTTTCCATGAGTAGCAAATTTTTCATTTCTAGGTAAAGTGTTATAATTCATCCATGGTTATTAACTTATGGTATATGCCACTCCACGAGGGCTTTTCTGAATACTAGATAAGCTTTTGCATTTATGAACGGTCTCTGATAGCTTTTGCATATGCAATGTTACGTGAGGTGCCTTTTTTTCATAAATTGGGAAAATATCATTTGATGCCAGTGAAAAAGCTAGAATTACTCTTAATTGTGTAAGGCAGGAGGGGTGGGTAACGAGAATTATTGTCTTTGCACAGATTGGGGGATATTCCATATTCATCAGCTATAAGTGGCATCGATGCAGTCTCAGACTGACTTGAAAAATCAATGAAATGAAACATTTTATCAGGCTTTCTTTTTGGCTTTCGTTAGCTTCTTTTAGACAAATATAGATAATACCTTAGACTGCAATACATTTGGTATTAAGCATGGGACAAAAAGGAGGTGAGATCGAGGGTGAATTTTTATGGGAGTTTGGTAGGCTGTTTAATATCAGATAAGATTATACGAATATAAAATTTATAAAGTAATTAAAATATGATACAATTTGAATACGTATCATAGAATTTGTATTATACATAATATTATCATACCAAATTAAGTTTATATAAATATAAAATAACTTAAATATAATTATTATATGATAAATAATACGAATATTATAAGAAAGGAAGAATTGTAAAGTTTATAATTTGGTGTGGTAGATCAAATCCATGACATAGACCTGTCCTCCAAGATTTGCTTCACACCCTCCTTGAAAGACAACAGTGCCCTTATTAGATAGTTTCCTTTTACCTAATGAAGGACAGCTAATTTTCAATTTTTCTTCTATGAAAATAATGATAAACAAGTAACTAGTTCACTCTTCTGTCTTTCTTTTTGGTCTTGCAATAAGTTAAGTGCTCTACATCTGAAATGTTGTATAAGTAACAGTGAGTGAAGTTCATTGACATTGGATGAGATGAAGTTCCAGTCAGCTTCTGTATCATCTCTTCCAGTGGGATGTGGATTTATTCTTTTTGTCAAAAATTGAAAAGTGTAAACTTATATAGGTTGCTTTTCAATACTGCACACACATAGAGACTCACTCATATATATATATATATATATAATATAACCATTAATTAACCTATGTCAAGCATTTTTCCATAAATTGTAATCCTGCCATAGTTGTTCTTTCATCCATGAAAAATATCGAATATCTATATAATTTATATAGTTTTGGCTATTGTTAATGATCTAGATTGTCAACTACTCATAAAAAGTCCCAGATTCTGTAAAAATTTCCTTGTGACTTTTTTTTTTGTTTTTGTTTTTTCTTTTTTCATTGTTGTGCAGCATACAATACAAGTGAACAAAGAAAGAGAGAAAAAGGTTGAGAGACTGAGATTTCTATCAGAGATATGAAGTCAGCATTGGGTTTTTGGGGTTTGATGCAGAAAGCTTCTTGCATTGGAACATACAGTTTTAAAAAAAAAGTAGGGATTATCTGCATTCTGCATTGTTCTTTGAGACTCTGCTGCTTTCACCTTTTGGTTTACTAGAGAAAGACCCTTCTCTTTGTTTTACTTTGAATTCACTACTTAATTATCATCTTAGAAATTATTTATTTATATATAATATCATCTTATCATCATCTTTTGTTTGTAGCAAGAATTATTGCTATAATTTATATAAATAATAATAATAATAATAGTGGATGCCATTTTGTGGACTGGGCTTGCTTTTATATTCTTTTTCATTTTCCTTTTCACACTGTGTTTTAGTATATAGAAAATAGGAAGGAATGAAAGAGTTTGGAAAGAAAAACTTCTATTTTTCATCATTTTTTTAAAGAGAAAAATAAGAAAAAAGAACTAAAATGAGAATTTTTCATATTTACTTTAGGTTCAAATTCATTAATTTCCAATATGAAAAAAAAAATCACTCCAATTTATAACTAAATGTTTAATTTCTTTATTTTCTTCTATTTTTCAATTACTGATATTAAATTAAAAATATATATATAATGATCAAATGTATAACTTTATTTCCTAAATTAATTTGTACCCTCTTTAATAACACAATAAATAAGCAAATTCCATAACATTGTCCTCTTTGGGACTTATTTAATATAATTTGAGATGATCATCAACTGGTTCATGCTTGAAATTAAGCTAAGAAAAACATTCACAAATAAAAAAAATTAATTATAGATGGTCACTACTCAATTTTCTTCTCATTTTCTTGTTTGACAATTTTATTCTTCATCTTCCTCATCACCTTCTCATCAAACATCTCATAAAATCTTCTCATTTCACCTTTCACCATCTCTCCACATCTCTGTATTTGGGCACCAAACTTCACATAGATCACTGGAACTGTCATCACCATCTTTATACCTGCAAAAAAACCCATTAAAAATATATGGATAATTTTGGATTCAATATGGACACAATATAGAAAAATAACTAAAACACGGTATAAAATTTAATCAAATACATAAATATATTAAAACTTATATAACACAAACGGATTGAGAGAAATAGTTTTATTACCTAAGTAAAGAAGCGTTAGAAAATCAAAGAAGCTTCCAACATAGGAAAGTAACAGCAGCCCAGCCACTGTTTTTGCAAATACAAACCAGTTTTCTTCGACAGTCACATGAAACATCCATCTCAACACATCTTCAATAATTGTTCGAATTGTGTTCGAGATCTCCAAGGCTGTGTGTTCCGAGATTTCCAAATCGGACAAGTTTGGTGGCTCTCTTAACACCGAAAAAAAAAAGATATAAATTTTTTTTCATTTCCTTTTCAATATTAAAAGAAAGGGGGAAATTAAGAACTTACTTGCCTAGAAGTCTCAATATATTTCCCCAAAGGAAGAGTGAAGCAACGATGAAGATGGCCAACCATGAAACGACAGTGATAAAGTTGAACTCATAAACTTCAAGCAGTATCCATGTTATTGTTGAAATGAGTAGAACAGTTGTACTCAGCTTCTTTCTCCTCCATAAAATTATATCCCTGAAAGTATCTGTTTCAAATAAAATAAATCAAAAAAAAGCTTTTGACTTTGAGAATATTTGTTATCAGAGAGGTTGCAGTTGCGGGACTTGAACTTACCTAATGCAGGCGATGAAGCTGGTGGGTTTGCAGACATGTTTTATGATTGAAACTAAGATGGAAGAAAATTTTTTGGGAGCTTTTTTTTTTGGTATTTTTGTTTCTTTAATGGTTAGAATTTTCCAAGTGAAGAACAAAGAGGAGTTTATTGATTTACACGTGCAGGAAGTGTAGAAAGACGTGGAAGCCATGCAGCAGTGGTGGTGGCAGCTTCATCTTCAGCTTCAGCTCTAGCCTTAGCTTTGATTAGCTGAGTTAACCTTTAATCCTGTTGACGGTACACAACGTCAAATTCTTCAATAATAATGTTTTATTATATGAATTTTATAATTTAATTGATTTTATAATAATTTTTTATTTAATTTAATGATTCATAAAATGATTTTTTAGAGTTGATATTCAATTATTTTAAAATTTGAATTTATTATTTATAATTTTTTTATTCCCATAAATCATAGTTTTTTTTTTTTTAAATTAAGATAGAAACTATAATATAAACTTGCTTATTGATCAAATTACGATATGAAAAAAATATAAAATTTAAATCTTAACTCAAATTTAGGTTAATCAAATTTGATGTTTTGAATTATTATTCAAAATATAATAAAATATTTAAAATAATTTTAATTAATATTTATAT
>JBBYHL010000002.1:6612095-6622593 GCA_038381835.1 Adansonia madagascariensis
TTTTGTACTTTAAATAAAGTGAAAGTGACAAGTTTGCATTCCAAATACAATTAGAATATTACAACCTAATTTTCATTTGAAGCTCTTGACTAACTCTTTTTCACCGGGCAAGATATGGGTCAGGTTTCAAAAATGCATTTATGATTATTTTTTCCAATTCGTTTTGGTTCTCACCATGTTGGACGACTGGCGCACTTGTGCTACTGCCTACTAGTGGCTCATTGTACTACATTCCACCATATAAATTAAGGCTTGAATTGAATTAGAAGTTTAATTACAATGCTACATTTAAAATCATAACCCACCTAGATGATGACTTAGATTAAGGCGTAATTCAAGGGTTAAAAAAGTAGAAGAAGAAGAATAATAAAAAAATCCATCCTCTAAAGCCAAAGTCAAGTTCAGTTGATTTATACAATTACCTTTAATAAGTATCATAGAAGAGATTTGTAGTTCGATTTCAACATTTGTAACTTTTTTTTAAATTTTAGATTATGACTTCTTTTGTATTAAAAAAAAATGTATCATTTGAATTGCTAATTTAATAGGTTATGTATCTTCCATTGCTTTTTCAATATATTCTTATATATGGTTAATTACCGTTTACAAGTACAATTTTTATAATTAATTAATGAATTTTATGAGCATATAGGATAATGATAAATATATTGAAAAGTAGCCTTTAACTTTCTAGCCTAGTGACAATAACAATGTTAATGAGACATGTAAGCTTGAATTCAATTTCAAATATCTTCTTTCTTTTCTTGAATATAAGTACTAAAAAAAAGATAAATTTATTGAAAATAATGAATTGGACCTAACTCTAACCCTAATTTAAAGAGGCATTGAAATGGGGCATGAAGTTGTTGTATAGACTAGGAGTGAAGAGGCTTTTTTAGTATGGAAGGGGGGAAATGTAAATGAAACAAACAAAATTGACTTCAAGAGAGAACAAGAGGACAAGAGGAGCTGATTGATAAGCACTAACGTTACTCTAGAGACACGCATTCCTCTATCATGGATCATTTATTGTCAACATATATTTAGGGATTTGGGGGAGGTAAGGAGCCCATTTCAGCTAAGGGACAGATGCAATTGTAGAAACAGAAAATTATGGGGGGTTTTTTTCAGAGTTTTATGGGGAAAAAAAGTACAATATTCCCATCTATCACGTGAAAGTACCGATTGGTCGAAATATAGAAGAAAAGAAAAGAAAAAAACCCTTTCTAGTACAAAAAAAAATGTCTAGCTAGGTTCATTTATCCCGGTGCAATTTTTATGTCATCATGCCCATATTTGAGGCAATAGCAAATTTGGGTATGTCTTTTTTGCAACGCAGGACTCAAAGAAACCCTAGAAAGGAAATCTAAATTCTAAAAATTGGTAAAATATTAATGTTATCATTTTTAGAAAGTTATATGAATACAAATTTTATTATTTGTTACTTTTTTTAATTTTAGATTGTGATTTTTTATAAAAAAATGTTTAAAAAAAGAATCTGTTAGCTCAAATGTTGATGTAGATGAAGACAATTAAGCCTGAAAAAGAAAATACTAGATATGATTTAAGTAAGATGTTTAGATGTTTAGGGATTGGATTTTCCTTAATCAAGGGGTGGATTTCATTAGCCAAATTGAAAAAGAATGGAAAATCCAATTGCCAATAGTTGTTTAGCATCTAATTCGAGATGGAAGACGGGGAAACAAGAGTTGGAAGTGTCGGGTTAAACAGGGCAACCATTACTTCAAGCACTTCATTATTTAGTCAAAAGAAAAACAAACAAACAAACAGGATTATTTTTTATGATAATTTAGGAATAAAAAAAATATTTGAAATCGAGCCAAAGTTTATATATTAACTCTAATTCACTACTAACTATTAGGATAAGAGATTGTCGGCTAAGGTTTATTAAATCAAAAGGAATCATCATTCCTATGCCATGTGCATTTTCCTTAGCTTAGCTTTATCTTTTGTTTTTCTTGGAAAATTAGGTCAACGGATGTGGGAAAGGATTATAACTGTAAAAATTTAAATTTTAAATCTACTACATATCATATTTTAAAGATAATTATAAAAATTAACTAGATTAAATCTCAAGTTCCACAAAGCAACTAAGCTAAATATTATGCCATCTTTCTTTTCTTTCATTATTTCTTCCACTAAACAACAACAACAAAAAGTATAATTCAATTAAGTTGCTAAATTGGAGAATCTCTCTCGGTGTTGCTGGTTTAATCCTTATCCTTTCTTATACCACTTTGGCTGCACTAAAGTAATCCAAGTTTAACCTTGGTAAAGAGGAAAGCAAAAGAAGGCATTGCAAAATTTATTTTTCTTTGGCCTAAATTAAACACCAACTTGATTTAAAAGCAAAAACCCGTTCCTCTTCTTCACTTAGCTAACAAGAGAGCAATATATAGTAAGAGCTCCATCTTCTTCACCAGTTTTGGAATTAAATCCCCAGTTAATGCTTTTCTTGACAGACTCTTTATACAAAAAGCCTTGGCCAATTCAAGCCACTTTTAGAGACACAATGGGGTCATCGATTCAAGCCACTTTAGAGACATTAATGCTTTTAGTAGCTGCATTTCTTGAATTTACTTTAATAGATAGTGTTATTACCCAAAACATTTTGCTCATAAACGTATGGATTCTTTTAGATAAGATAATGAGCACTATACCTAAACATGCCTTTAGAAAAGCATTTGCAATTTGAATTCTGGCAAACATTTTTTGGTTAATTTCTGGCGTTTTCTAACGTCATAACTTTTGTTGAAAATTTAAAATTTTATCCATTAACGACGTTTATGACTAAAAATACTGATATATTCTGTTAAATGGCGACATTATTTTGAAAAACGTCGCCATAACCCTAAATAGCGGCCAATATTTATGGAGGAAACGCCAATGTGTTTATATTTTTTATTCTCACCTCCAGGCTTCAGTTTACTACTATATTTTTATATTATAAAATGTCTAAGTAAATATACATCAATGGCAGAATAAAATGTTGGTTAAAGTGGGATCTTAGAGAATCAAATCAACATGTTATAGCCATTGCCATTTGAGTAAGGCTTTTGATCGGGTGGGGTTCAAGCAGAGAAGTTACTAGTCAGGTTGGGCTTACATCTCTAATTTTTTATTTAAATTTAAATAAATTTAAAAATAAACATATAAAAAATATAATATATTATAGATAAAATAAATAAATTATTAAATTATAATATATTCTAATATATAAAATTAATATTTTAAGATAAATTATATAATACAACTTAAAAGCTTAATTTATTGTTCATAAATAAATAAAAATAAAAAATATTTTTATAATTAAATTTAAATAAAAATATTTTTTTATTATTAAATAATAATTTAAATCAAATTAATTTAAACTTAAAAATTTATTTAAACTTTAATTAACATAAAATTAAACTTATTAAATCGAAAGGTACGAACTAGTCTTGCGGAAGGAGGGGGAATCAAATCACGCGGATAAGTTAGAACTGGGTGGTTAGCTACTTTTCCGGGGGTTTTGACACGAATTAAAGCGTGTTACTGTTTTGGTTCCCCAGGTGCATTCCCTTGCCGCGAAAATCAGTCTTTGTCACCCTCTCTCTCTATCGAACCTCTCCTATTCTATTGATCTTTTCACTATGTCTTAGATAGCTTGAATTTGGGCTACGTTAGACTTCATCAATCCCCTCCTTCGTGAAAGTGAAAACTCTGAACTTTCTCAAAAATATATACATATATTTTAGTTTATTTCATATTTGTATATGGAAATATAAAATTAAATAATGATTATAATATAATATTATAATTATTATTTTTTATAATTTTAAGTTTTTTATTGTCAATATTTTATGATAATAATATATTATAAAAGTATTCCTCTGTAATTTTAATAAATTGAGTAAAAAATATATTCTCAAGTGTAATTTAATAATTTTTGATAGAAAGTTGAACGAAACCTTAGGGTTTGGAAACAGGTTTCTTTTAGAGTTCTCGTTGCCTTTCTCAGTAACTTAAATGTTGTTTCAAACTCAAAATTGTTGAACCCATTTAGCACATTAAATATCATGATATTCTTGAAAATTATAGTTGACAAAGGTGAAACTAAGGGTAAAACCTACACAGACATGTATTATATTTTTCATTTTTCATTTTTTTTTATTTAGATGATTTTGATTTGCAGATAGAATTAAGGAGTGCAAAATAAAACCAAAAAGCTCCAGTCCATTACTCTAAAATTACCAATCAATCGTTATAGATTAGAAAACAACAGCATCTTTTCCATATCCTAAGACACACACACTAGGCAGAGCCTTTCGTACAAAGCAGGCTGTGTCTGCGGTTGCAAAACCCCTTAAGCCACCCCCCGCCCCCCCGCAAGCTAGCTAACCAAGTTGGTCCTCGTGCCTGCCTCTCTTAGTCCTCTACTCCAATCTAAACACCCTGCCCATTTGCATTCTGGCCCGTCGCCTTTGCAATTAAACCTTTGCTCTTGATGATGTTCCCTCGAGTCCAGCTCTATTTCTTTTCATTTGCCTTTTTTTTTTTTTTGTCGTCACATGAAAAATTTCAAACTTTTTTCAATAAAATAAAATAACATAAATTATTAATATGTTATTAAAAAAAATATAAATACCATAAGAGATAAAGATTGTCGGCAAGTAGGAGAGACAAAGTGTTCGTGTCCTTCTCCTTCACGACTCCACTCGAATATTACCCCGGGCTAGCCATGCTATCTCTGCAGTAAGAAACAAGATGGATATTTATATTATGAATTTTCATTAGGTTAGCATAGCAACAAAATGTTGTTTGGATATGCAGAAAATGAGGGACAAAAGTTTGCAGCATGTCTTCGGGCATTGTTTCACTTTATTAATCCTGCAAAGGTGTTTCAATGATAAAGAGATAACAGAAACAAGCAGATATTATTTGTCAAAATTTTTGTCTGATCATGGTTCAGTTCTTCATTTCTTCTGTCCTTTTTATCTTTCTAAATCCTTTACAAAGCATACAAAAAATATTAAATAGAAATAGAAATTCTACTAGCAATTTCCTTGTGCTCTAAACATAAGGTTGTTTCAAATCTTGATTTTTTTAAAAAAAATATATATGGGAAATTCTATCATCTTTGCCAAAAAAATTTTAAAAAACGAATAACCAGAATTATTAGGATGACACGTATTCTCTTCTGAATTTTTTTACTTCATTTAATCATTCAAATGTGCGGTGAGATTTTATTTATTAAAATGATTAAAATAGATAACAATAAAAAATTGGTTAATTTAATGGTTAAATTACAAAATAAAAAAGTGATTATAAATTTTATCGATTAAATTAATAATTTTTTTTTCACCCTTACCCAGCAAAGCATAAAAAATTTCCCCAACAAACTTAATGTTCTTTCCCTATTTAAGATTAGTAAAAAGAATGAGGTTTTTCCACTCATTAGCTGCATTTTACTTGGCTAAATGAAGTATTAATTCAGAAATTTATAAGCAACAATAGTTTTCACTAATCTTGAGCCACGAATGAGCTATGGTTAAAAGTTAAAAAGCCATAGATTTTGGCCAAGTCAAACGATAGTGTGGCTTTCCTAATACCTAATTGGACAACAAAGGTTTCTTCATGTCCAAATCCAAGAGGCCAACCTTACCTCATTGTTTGTTGGACTTCAAGGAGGTCAAGATTGGGATCACAAACCCTTCTAATTTTACTTATTAAATTGTGGTTTTTGAGTTTAGTCTAATTTATTTATTTATTTTTTAAAGTAATATTAAATATGTTTAAAGTTTGAATTTTAATGTTTATAATTTTTTTTATTCTCAAATTATCAATTCTTTTATACTAAAAAGCTACAAGATAACGGAAAACTCTCCAACCTAGATCTATTCATGGGTTAAGGTAATTACAACTTAAATTTTTTTAAAATTCTCTTAATTAGATCCAATCTTGGTCTATCTAAGTCACCTGATTTTTAAACATGTTTGCTAAATCGAATTTTTTTTTTAAGAAAAGAGAGAATTAATTATGATGGACTAACATATCTATAAAACTTCGACTATATATATATGTATCAATTTGGTCATTTCCTAGCTAGTTCAATCATACAATTTACGTGAGACACTTCCTTTGTTTAGCATTAATATACCAACTTGTAACAAACATTAATGGCAATGGTATTTTTGTTATTCATAAGACAAAGAAGTCTAACCTTCTATTGAAAACATTTAAATTTGTCTATGAGTCAGGTTGGACTAGACCCAAACCGGTTAACAAAAAAATCTTTGCTTGCCCAAAGTCTTACTTGATTTGACAAAATAAAAAAGGTGAAATTATTATTAAAAATATTTTTATTTTTATATTTTGTAAATTAAAAAATATTTTTTATTTGTAAAATAATTATCCAAATTGATCTGGATTTAAAAAACTAATCGCAAAGCTAACCCTCTTCGAACCGAACCTGTTGTATCATCCGGATAGTAAACAGACAACTGCTTAAAGTCCTACACGAGACTACTATAAATAAAGAACGTTACTTCCTAGCACATCCCACTTCTCTAGCAGAGATCGGCCATTATTACTAAACGTAAGAGAAAGTGAGTGAAGATTATGAGAGGATGACAACCCAAATGAATGAGCTTGAAGATCAAACGGCTCTCATCTCCCAAATGTATCCCATTGTATACAATGAAATGACACCACAAGAAGGTAACTTGTTTGGTAAAACTTCAGAAAAAAAAAATATTTCCATTCGTAAGTCTTGCTTAATTGACCCAAGCTTGCTGATGATATGATGATCGTGCAGGGGAATCAAAACCTCGACCGCGGCGGAAGAAGAACAAGAGGGGGGAAAACGGCGGTGCATGGGCTAAAAAAAGGAAGCTTAGCCAGGAACAAGTTGACATGCTTGAACTTAATTTTGGTAATGAACATAAACTGGAGTCTGAAAGGAAAGACCGGCTGGCTTCGGAGCTGGGACTTGACCCTCGTCAGGTAGCTGTCTGGTTCCAAAACCGACGAGCTCGTTGGAAGAACAAGAAGCTCGAGGAAGAGTATAGCAAGTTGAAGTCAGTCCATGAAGGTGTTATTCTTGAGAAATTCCGCCTTGAATCCGAGGTATATACTTGTTTCTCTCAGCAGTACGCAAAAAATCGGTTAACCAAGTAAAATTGACAAAAACCGATGATATTTGATCCATTTGGTTCAATTTGTTCGATTCTTATCGGCTGGTTAAGTCAGTTTAAACATGTTTAATAAGCTGGTTAGCTGTTTTAAATTTACAGTGAAATGATGAAAAATAAATAACTTTTTTATTTAAACCTAAACCGAATCCATTATAAGAATCTATACACATAACCCAAACCCATAATAATAACTCATAAATCAAAAAAATAGATCGAAATGAATTGAATAAGTTCAGTTTTAAAAAACTTTATTCGTTAGTTCAGTCACTTTCATAAACTAATTCAATTTAATTGATTTTAAAAATTTTTTAATGGAATCGACTGAATCCTTGTCTCCAGATCTCTGTTCATAAGTTAGTTACTTGATTAACTATAGTTGGATGTTTAAATACTAACCTTTTTCTCTAATAAAGTGTTCTCAATTATTTTTCAGAATTGTACCCCCCCTTTTTTTTTTCTGGTTTCTTAGCAACCAAACAGAAGCTAATGATACTATCAAGCTGTGAGAAAAAAAAGAATGGCGGGAGTTTAGTTCCGTAGTCTATGAACAATTTTAAAAGATTAATTAATTAACAAAGTAATTAAGAGCTTTGGTTCGAAGAAGATTAAGCTAATTAAGCAATAGTCTATTTCTTTAATATTTTATCCTTTTGAAAAGGACAAGGTGACCCACCACATTAGAACGTGCATTAGCTCTAGGCTTGAAGAAAGCCGTGCCACGTCGTTTGGTTAGGCCACTAAAAAATTTTAATCAAGAAGTGGCAAAAACATTGTCAAGGAACAGCAAACTGCAGCCTCATTACACAGCATAAAGTACTTAAATTTCGCAATCTAAACAAGGGTCCGAACGGTCTTGTTGAAGGTGGCAGCTGGTGTTGTGCTTAGCCAGCAAATTGCACCTCTTCTTAGGTGAAAAACTGTAGAAAAAAATTATGGATACTGTGACTTGAATCTAAACTGTTGGTGTCATCTTTTAAAAATAAATATGACCAATCGAATTAATCGTCAAGTTCAAAACTGCTCACTTTGTATTAGAAAGATTTTCCATACACAAACTTATATAGGAGAACACAATCAATGTCGTATTTTAAAGGAAAGATGAACTGCTTTTATAGCCCATAGATAGATGAAGAAAATCAACTCATCAATGGAAATACGTAAATCATACGAATAGACGTATCTTTTTGAGCGATTTCATACATCAAAAAAATTAAAATTATTTTTTAACTATCACTGTAGGTTCTGAAGCTTAAGGAGCAACTTTGGGAGTCAGAGAAGGAAATCCAAAGGCTGGTGGAACGAGCAGATAAGGCTTCGAGCAATAGTCCAAGCCCATCTCTGTCAATGGAAGCCATGGATCCATCTTTTCTAGGGAAGTTTGGAGTAGAAGGATATGAAGATGTTTTTTACAATGGAGAAGGAGAAAACAGTTATATTCATGGCATCGAGTGGATGAACCTGTATACGTAATTAACTAAGTAGCTGAACCTAGAACTTATCCAAGATAGTTCATGCAATTACCCTTATGAGTGGTATTCAACCAGCCTAAGGTTTAAATTTGCATATGTAATTAACTGAGTAGCTAAATCAGAAACTTAGCTCAGTTGATTTATACGGTCACTTTTATAAGTTGGTACTTAACAAGGTTTGAAGCTCAAATCGTAATATCTACAATATTTTCCCTTATCCTTTGGCTAATGACGTACTTGTACCCTAAAAAAAACCTAAGTAGCTAGTTCCATGTAGATAAATTAATGTAATCTATCCTTAAATTTATTTACAATGTAGTGTTCTAATGAAGTTTAGAAATGTTAATGACTACTACCAAATAACTTGCCTTCTAACTAGCCAAAAGTTGTGTAATCTGTTGGTAGAGTGCTTGTTCCTTAGCTTCAGTATCCAGATAATAATAATAATAATAATAATAAAACTTAGTTTTTAACCAGATAAATACAACTAAAAGAAAAACTTGGTTTTTTGACTGGACTCAGTGAAAAGTATTATAATTCTTGAGTTAAATACCATAGGAAGTCAAACCACATAGCCACAAACTTTGGCTAATAACAAGATAAGGCCTTGCCATTTTAAGCTTAAGAAAGACTAGGAGATTAATTAGATGACAACTTAAACTCTTGGAAAATTACTAAACCAAGCTGGCATAATGATCTAATAATTTAACTATTGATATCAGAATTGGCTCTGTATCAACAAAATTTCATCATCTATACATAACGAATATGGTGTGATATACTTATATCACAGCATATGAAAGTAAGAACTAGCATATAATTCGAAAAATACTAGTTTTGGTTAATGCCTCTTGTTCATCTCATCAAAACGATGCTATTCGATAATGTCTCTGCGTGGTAAAATCCTTGCTATTTTAAACAAGTACTCAAATATCTATCTTACATTCATTTTTGAAGATACTTCTAATGGGTCGAAGTAAAATTTTTGAAGATGATACCTTTTTGTATATAACTTTACAAAACTGTTAATAAAAAGGGTAGGGTTTTGGACCCAAGGCCAATAATTATGTCAGTGAACCAGTAGGCTAGGTCCAGCCAATAGAAGAGTTAAAATAGATGAGCCCGTCTTAGTGTCAAGAACCTGGGTTTCGTTCCCGTTTAAATCAACTGTAGCCATGGTCCGTCAAGAACAACTTTCAGGTAAAGAGCTGACTTTATTTGGGGATTTCCACAGACAAAAATAAACGGATAATATTTGAGTAACGTGGAAGCCACACAAGCCCACATGGGATTGTCAAAAGAACCGACCACAAACAATACAGTCAAAAGCGGGTAAATTTTTTAATACTATAAAAAATAAGATAAGGATCCCAAGATATTTAATAAATACGAAATTAATATAAAAATATCATATAATTTATTTAAATATAATTAATATAATAAATTTATTATTTATAATATATTTTTAAAATTTTAATATTTAATAATAATTTATGTAATATTTATATTTAAAATATTAATTAAAAGATGAAAATAAAAGTATGCAAAGTATGATCGGATTAAATTACATAATAAAATTTTTTACATAAATTGAGTTAATTTAAAATTTTATATTATTATTTTAAAAATTTAAAAAATATACTTTTATTAATATTTATAATTAACTTTAAAAAAATTATTAAATAAATATAAATATAAATAATAATTAAAAATTTAATCAAATAAATTTAAATTATTAAAACTTTAATTTAAACTTAATTTTAAGGGGTCGGGGTTACCCCACCCACATACTTCCTTTCTTGTCAAAATGATGAATCATTTGGATGCTGCTAT
>JBBYHL010000002.1:6629644-6641936 GCA_038381835.1 Adansonia madagascariensis
ACGGCCAACTGAAGGAAATTTTGGAATCCGTTGCATTGCTTGGTATCCTAGAAGTTTCCTTTGCAAAGGGATGCCAGTCCGTATTGAAAATGATCTGTAAGGGCGGGAAGATCATCTTGATGATATCCTCCAGGGCTGGTTGAAGCATCCAATTGACTTCGGTGATTCTGTGAACAATTCTTTGCCATTTGTGTTCATTGTCCCAACAAACAATAACTCGAGCTTCGAGTCTAGTTAGTCTAAATAGGACGTACCTTAGAAGAAGAACTCTAGCATGAGTAGTTGTGGAGATCTCAACACTTCTGGTGATAATAATGGCATTTTCATCTCGGTCCCTACAAAAGGCACTGGTCCCAAACCAACTGTTTCTTTTGTTTTTACGAACATCAAGGAAGGCGAACCAGGCATGAGTTCCAGTAAACGTTACAGGTTGCCTGATTATATGGGGACTGGGATTGGTATTGATGTTGGTCATCCTTAGAAGGTTTACTAAAGGCTTCAAGAATGTCTTTTACATGGGCTTTGTGATAAAAAGTGAACCTTGAGGGCGTTGGGTTCAACACCTTTGAAGATGCATTCATTCCTATGTTTCCAAATTGCCCATTAATTGCTTGCAAAGTAGCTGTAGAAGACTTATGCCTCAAGTGAACGAAGGTCTAATATTAGAAGCCACTGGTGGATCCAGGAGCTGAGTTATTTTGGAATAAATCTGTCCATACGAGGTGTAAGATCCGAAGCAAACCAAACAGCTCTAGCAACACGACAATGGACGAAGAGATGTTCTAAATTTTATTCAAATTGATTGCACAAAGGACACATGCCTGTGATTTTGATACTGCGTTTGAAGAGTTCGCTTCGAATAGGAAGGCAATTTTGGCTGATTTTCCAGAGAGAGGATAATTTTAAGAGGGAGTTTAAGTGACCATAGTTTTACCGAGGTAGTGGTCTGATCTGTTGAGTCATTAGAATCCCTTTCATCATGCCGAATTCTCCGGTAACCATATTTGATCGTGTGTTCCCCTTTGAAACTGAATTTCTAGGACAAACGATCTTCACCTCCAAAAATGGAAAAGGCCCTTTCCGCGAGAGATACATGAGCCTCCTCCATGTTGTAAAGCCGCGAGATGGTGGGCTGCCCCAAGTCGCGAATCGGACATATGAGGTCTTTAATTTGAACATGATTTCCGGTTGTTAATTGGGATGTCATGAGGGTGATGATTCCATCCTTGATTATTGCTCGGTTCCCACCCCATACCTGAATATCACAACCATTTAGGCAGATATCCCTTCCGGTGAGGATGCTTTTCCATATCCAAGTGTCCCCAGGTTTCGGTTTGACTTCTTCAGAGGCATGTTTACGAGAGTATTTCTCTTTCAGAACCTCAGAAAACAGTTTGCAATGGTTGTTGAGAATCCTCCACGCTTGTTTCCTTAAAAGTGCTTTTACTCATAATCTCTGTTTGCCTAAATCCGAGGCCCTCTTTACTACTGGGTTTGCATAGGGAGGTCTAGTTTTTCAAATGAAGCTTTCGTACTCCTTCGTGTCCTCACGATAAGTTTCTAATGGTCTGATCAAATCCTAATGCAAATGTTTTTTGGGGCTTTGAAGCAAGAAAGGGGGCAGAGGGGAAAAGCGCTGAGACTGGATTTAATGAGAGTGAGTCTCCCTGTTGGGATAGGCAATTGGCTTTCCAGCTAGCAAGTTTATTTTGGATTTTGTCCAAGGTGTGCTGGAAGAAATCTTTTTTTAATCTCAACTTGCTAAAGTCAATTCCAAGGTAATGAGCGCAAAATTTAGGATATCATTAAACCATCTTGAGGTCTTCGTTTTGCACGATGGACTAAGCAATAATTCAGATTTTTGCCCGTTGATTCGCTGACCAAATAGAAGGAAAATTTTGTTAAGAATTGCCTTGATCGTTCTGCAAGAGTGGATGTTGGCCTTGAAGAAGAGAAAACAATTATCGGCGAAAAGAAGATGGCTAATAGCTGGCCCGGATCTATGAATACGGATGCCTTGAATCTTGTTGGATTCTTCTGCCTTAATAAACATCAACGAGAAGACGTTTTGGCATAAAACGAAGAGGTAAAGGGAAAGAGGATCTCATTGTCTTAGCCCACGTAAAGGTGTAAAGGGTTTAGGAGTATTACCATTGATAAGTATCTGACAGCTGACTGTGTTGATACATTCATAGATAATCTGCATCCAATGGGGGCTAAATCCCATAAATTCCAGGATGGTCTGAATGAAGGTCCAGCTTATTCTGTCGTCAGCCTTGTTCTTGTCAATTTTTAAAGCTCCTAAAGTTCCTTTCCTTTTTTTCCTTTTTAGGATTGTAGACAAAGTTCGTTAGCCAAGATAATATTGTCAAATATGAGTCTCCATTTCACAAAAGCATTCTGATACAGAGAAATGATGTCACTAATAACCAATTTGAGTCTATTCACCATTGCCTTTGAAACGATTTTATAGGCCACATTACTAAGACTGATAGGCCTATAATCCGTCACTTTTTCTGGGCAATTTGTTTTCGGGATAAGGGTAATGAGAGTTTTGTTCAGTTCTTTCAAAAGATGTCCCGAATTGAGAAAGGAAAAAGAAGATTTAGTGGTCAGAGTGCCAACGATGTCCCAGAAGTGATGGTAGAAAAGAGCAGCCTTACCGTCGATTCCTGGGGCTTTGAGAGAACCTATTTGGAAAGCTGCTTGATGAATCATGTGTTCTGAGAAGGGTTTGTTAAGAAGCGCCTGGTGATCCTCTGACAAGGTGAGAATGAGAAGGTTAAATCCAAAAAGGGCTTCTCTGATCTCGATCTTTTTCAGGTCATCCTTGGAGCAAAAGATCCCCTTAAAGAAGTGAATAAATGAAGTCTTAATCATTTCTGGATTGTCTTCCGATTTGTTATCCGGATAACGCAACAGAAATATTCTATTTCTAATCCTGCGTTTAGCTATGCAACTGTGGTAGGATTTAGTGTTTCTGTCACCTTGTATGATCTAGTTGACACTTGATTTTTTGCATCCAATGGATCTATCAATGCTTGGCAAGTTGTTCCAGCTGGAGTCGTAGTTCTTTTTCTTTCAAGCACGAGCTTTTGGAAAACATGGACTGTTGTGCTAGAGCAAGTTCTTTCTCAAGTCTGATTTTCCTAAGTCTTAAGATTCCCAAAGACTTCCTTGTTCCACTTTCTAAGGTTGTTCCTAATTATATTTAGTTTTTGAGCTGAAGAGTAAGCCGGAGAACCACTCACCATGTTGTTCCACGAATCACTAATTATCTTTCGGCATTGGGGGTGTGGTAGCCATATGGCCTCAAATGGGTAGGTTCGGTTGCCAACATGGATACTTTTCTATATGTAAAGGACCATAGGCCCATAGTCCGAAAAAGCAATGGGTAGATTGGTAAGGTGGTAGTTCTCAACAGTCCGAAACCATTCTGCATTTGCAAAGGCCCTGTCTAGTCTTTCCCAAACAAATCCTTGACCCTCCCTGTTGTTTGTCCAGGTAAAATATTGTCCTGAGGTTGGAATTTCGATCATATTGCAACTGTTAAGACAGTTTCTAGATTCATCCGAGCCATCAAGGGAGGAGTTGGTAAAAGAAAGTTTATCTGCAGCTCATAACCTGATTGAAGTCACCAAGCATCACACAACAATCATCATTATTGACATGTTTAGCAAGTCCAGTCAGTTTGTCCGATAGATTGTGACGAAGACTTAGACAAGGATGTCCATAGACACAATGGAACCAAAAGCAAAGATTCCCCTCACGCGCATATGCAAAAATAATATTTTTATCTTTATAGAAAATAGAGACACCAAGCTTTTCATTCCACATAAGTAAGAGCCTCCCAATTTTGCCTAAACTAGAAACTCCATCAACAAAAGGAAGACCCGATTTTTTTGCAACAATAAAACCTTTTGTCAAGGATACTTCATGATAAAACAAAAGTTAACCCCATGGGTTCGGATCAGTTCTTGACAATGATAGGATGTTAGGGGCTGACCCGATCCCCTAACATTCCAACTACTGAGTTTCATGGCAGCGGTGGAGGCTGATGAGGGACAGCCTACCTGAGCCCATCCGAATCATTATTCTCTTCAATAAGGGCTTGGTCCACAACATCTAGTCTTTCCAGAAGCCTTCGGGCCTGATATCGCCATCGGATTCCTGACCACTGCTACCGGCCTCTTGTCCTCTTTTATGTCTAATAGTTCATAGTTCCACTTGAATCAGGGGAGCCATTTCCCATCTCTTCATTTTCTCCCGGACCTCCTAGCATGAGTTCGTTAGTAAAAAAATTTACACCGAGATGTGAGTTTACCTGTGAATGGTGAGGATCAGGAGGAATTCTGGCTTGCTGGTTCGAAACCCCGTCAGAAGTGAATGGAGGGGCAGCTTCCGTCGCTATGTAAGGATGGGGAATCGAAATAGGTTCACAATGACAATACTGGGAGGCGTCGAGTGGCCTGTTTCCGATGGTGAAGCTGTAATCAACCACGTTTAGTCCCTAAGCTGGTGATTTTCAATATCCAAATAAAAGCCAATCGGGTGAAGGACACCCGAAGATAAGAGGACTTCGAGCCCTGTTCGCCCCCATGGCGCAACTTTTTGCTATGTCTACACCAGAGGAAATTTCCATGCGGCCATTGGTGAAGAAAACTCTCCATTTGGGAGACCGATCCATCTGGCTATGTTATCTCCCGGTTGTAAGGGGTATATGTTTTGAAAAGAATTTATTAATGAAGTAAAATGTATTTATAGTAATAATTATAGAATTTTGCTAATAAGCATCTTAATGATTACAATAATTTTTTAATATTACTATATAGCTATGTATAAAATAATACATGCACCCAATGCATAAAATCATAAAAAAAATTATCAAATATTACATTTAATATCAATTTGTTATTATAAATAAAATTAACTAAGCTTAAAAATTGTTGCACTTATCAATAAAATCCGGCATTATAATTATAATAAAAAAAATAACTGTTAACATATGTCAATAAACTTTTCCAACTTACATGTTTTGCTTGAAGATTCACATTATATATAATCCTTGATAAATTGATAAGAAAAGACTAAAAACATGAAAGTATCTAAACACACCAAAAGACTAAAATTAGACGGCATTACATAAAATCCAGGCTTAACACCTCCAAGCTGAAGTGGCAACCAGCGTAGTTTCGTGCCAGCAAAGCATCAACTCGGCCTGTCTTTTCGCCACGTGGAATCCCTCGACCTGCACCTTCCGTAACAAACTCTCAGCTTGAAAATCAGCCAACTGACTCAAATGCACCGCCCTCATTCCCGCCCCACAAAACACCTCCCTCCACACCGGCGCCATCCTCCTCGCCGCCACTTTCACCGCCGCCAATATCCTTGGCCACAATAACGACGTCTCTATCTTCCTCACCCATTCCCCACCCGCGACCGCCGCGTCCAACGACTCGAACATCATGGTGTAAAACTCCAAACAACTCACGAAATTCTTCCGGAAAGACGTCCTCTCCGACTCCATCCACACCTCACTGTCTACAAAGACGACGACGCTTGGATTAATCCTCCTGAGGTCGCTCAAAAAAGCGGTTTCTTTTAAACCGAGACATCTGAAAATTGACGGAGATAAAACTATTGCCGTTTTTTCTCCGTTAATGAACCTAAAAGCTTTAAAGGACAACATTTCGAAGGTCTTGAGGAGAACAAACTCAATCTGAAACCTTAATTTAAGGTCTTGAGCAAACTGGACAAGGTTGTCTTTAATAAGCCTTGTCTCAATGGCATATTCTTCGGGAACCACGGCTGTTATTCGAATGAACTTGCAAGACTGATCATTTTTTTCAGCCATTTCTCTCATTAAAGAAGCGTATTGGCCTCCAAGCCCGATATCAAAATCGATGACGTGGACCAACGGTGCTGATCCATCCAGTGCTTCGATGAGAGCTTGATTGGTCGTAAAGTGGTTGAACATGGGAATAGGGCTGATCCCAGAGAAGACCTTATAGGCTTTGATAGTTTGAACGATTTCACTCCATGAAGATAAACGAGTCGGCCGTGTTGTCCCGGTGAGTAGAGACTGGAGAGCTTCTTTGAAGTAAAAAGCGGCCCTTTCTAACGGTTTCCCTGAAGGAGATCGTAGCCGTTGATTGAGCCGCGCCAATATCACCTGCGCGAGTTGCAATTCGTGGGTGTCGAAACAATCCGCGGCTCTTATCAGCTCTTCTATAAAATCAAACCCCAAGTTGAAGTTGCCAATATTATGGAAATTACAATTATTAAAAATATCATCAAGGTAATTATGAGTGGTAGTACTAAAAGTTTGCTGAGATGGGTTTTGATTAAGACCCGAATAGAAATCGTGAATATTGTTGAAATCAGAATGGACGGAATGATGAGTCATCTCGCAGGACGTTAACTCAGGGAGGTTTTGGACATGATTGTCGAAGCTGGGGCTGATAACTTGAGAAGGAATAGCTTTGATATCAGGCACAGATTCGTCATCCAATCCCAGGTCTTTCATGATGGCATCCCAATCCATGGTTCGCAGCACGTGCTCTTCCCACTCAACAGGCGCCTGATGATGATGATGAGGATCCAAAACTAAGATACAATTAGAATCATCGGCAAGATTCAAAACCGGCTTTTCGGCCACCGCCGGACTTGGGCTTCGTCGAAGATCAAGAACCGATGTTGGCTCATAGCATGAGGCCGGAACACTGTTATGGAAACTGATGTTCCTGGCTGTTGTAATATTGTTATTATTGTTGTTAGGTTTTAAGGAACTAACAGGGACTCTCATAACTTTCAAGCACAAAAAAAAAAAAAGCTCTGCCTTTGATTTCTTTGCTTTTGCTGCTTCGGGGGTTAAAGTTTTAGGGTTTGAAAGTAGAAGAAGAAGCGAGTGGGGGCTTTTAGAGGTTATAATTGCTGGCTTTTAATCTTTGCATGTGGGACATATGGAGGGGTCAATGGGGGATTTTATGGGGGTAAGGACATGGCATCGATGAGGATGAACAATTTAACATATATACATGCTCGACACAAGTCAGACCTGTCTTTTATCAACTTATATATATATATATATATCAACTTTGAAGCTTCAAACTCAAGTTTTTGCTTTGTTAGTTTGTTTTTAATTTTTGTTGGATTCTCCCAATTCGTTAAAGTTTCCAACATTGATCCAACATATACAGACGGGATAGAAGGTGATATCAATTATTGATATTTAACTATTATTTAAATGTTATAATGAATTTGACAATTAATTTTTGAATTTTATGATTATATAAAATGTTAAACGGCACCACTAAATATTGATTTATGTACTCTTTAACTAAATATACATAATTAAAGTATTATTTACTCTTAAATCTGATCTTTGTATTTCTGCTTTGATTGTACTTTTTTATTATAATTATATTTAATGTATTATATATTTTATATAAATTTTTATAGGCATATTTATAATTCATATTATATAAATTTTGACACATTCATATATTTTTTGTGATTATTTTAATTATTTATCATGTCATATTTTATATGATATTTTAATTATTTTTCTCATAGTAGAATTATATCATATAATCATATTGTATTCATAATTATTAAATTTTTAAATTTTAACTATCCTCAATGGTGCTTATAGACCGTTAACCAAACCTTAGATTATATTATTTCTTGATGGTCCTAAGAATTGAATTGCATGATTGTACATATATAGATGTAATCAATGAAAAATCCATGGAAAAGGAAGTTGAGATCGTGCCCTAAAAGCCCTAATTTTAATTATTGTTTAAATAGACATGCAAACAAACCCTGCCCCAAGAGAAAAGAAAAAAAAGAATAGTTACAACTCTAATATGTCCAAAGGCTAATTGAATTTGATTTCAAATTTATAATTAATCCATGTCGTCTTAAATAATTAAGGGTGATCAGAGTGAATTTTAAAATGATTCAAACTCTGGGATAGAACAAAGGTAAACAAATGCAATATATATATTTTTTTATAGAATTCTATGATTTATAAAAAAAATAAATTGAAGCAAGAAGATTGATGCTTTATTTTAACAAAGAAAGGAGTAATTAAAGAAAGACTTTTCAATCTGGAAGGTGACAAAAAATAAGTCAAATTGTGTGTGAGTTAAAGAAAGCTTCATGTCCTTAGTTTTCTTTTCTTTGCCCCATGAAAGTTCCAAATAGCAAAACAAAGACAAGCACCACACCACACCACCACCTCATAGTCACATCACCATAGAAAAAGAGCATTTTTCATAAAGTAGTTTTGTGAGACTTGAGTGGCCACTTCATTAATCTCATACCCCCCCTCCATTATTGATTTCCAATTTATTTTTCTTCTAATTAAATAATAAAAATAAAAATTAAGGAAAAAAATGTAGATATTTTAAGGTTAAAACATAAGCTTTAAATATTTAATTTTTTTAATTATTTTTTATTATATTTAAATAAATTTTTAAACTCAATTTGTATTCAAATAAATTGTTATTTTAAACTGAAAGCTGAATCCTAGCAGTTAATGTAAATTGGACTTTTTTTTCATGTGAAAGCTGATGTTGCCTGTCACTTAACCCTAAATTTTAAGAAATATTTTTTCAAAAAAATTAAAAATTAAAACAATTTTGTTCATATAAGCTTCCACATGGTCATGCAACGTAAGCTTCTACGTGAATACAAAAAATATAATTGACATTGATTGTAACACAAGTCAATCTTTCGTTTGGAATAAAAACTTATTTGATATAAGTGAAATGATAGGCCTTATTTGAATACAATTCTTTGTAAAAAAATTCTAAAAAAAAAAAAACTCTAAGTAATGCAACTATTGGTAGTCATATATATATATATATATATATATATATATATTTGAGATAATAAAGGAATGTTGGACATTGAGTTCCAAATTTATGTCAAATAAACTTGGAGTTATATATTATGTTTGGTAAGAATGATAGATGCATGATAACAAATTGAAGGGATAAAGGAAAATTTGAATATCGCCTATGTCAATAACGGAGGATTCAAGGGTTATAACATATCATATAAAGGTATTTTTTAAGAAAATAATAGATTAATATGATAAAAAAAATCTAATATCTTTGATTGTTAAATTTAAATTTTTATAATCGAAAAAAATTTAAACCAAGCTAAAGCAAATTAACTTTTTTTTTTTTGTGCAATGTTAATAATATATGCGAATAGTTATGTGATCTGCTAATAGAATATTAGACTCTTGATTTTACTGATTAAAATTTAAATTCGGATAATCTTATCTATAAAAAATAATGATGATGCATGAAACCAACCATATATACAAATTTGATTTGATTAACTATATATATATATATCTTCCATGTTGTGGACCAGGCAAATAGAAATTACTTGAAACTAGTGAATTTTTAACGACTAAAAGCCTTCTTTGACTTGTTGACCAACATGTCTTCATTCAATCAACAAATCTTTGGGCTGCAGGAAGGAATTCAAATGTAGGAGGTTCATTAATTTTCTCAAGAACCAAACAACTTTGGAAGGACTAAGTGAAACTCATCCTAAAAAAGTTAACGGGAGGAGCCTCCCCAAGTATAAGAAATCAAATCAAACTCCTAGCTAGCATCCACATATAAGATAAACGTAATTGTATAAAATTATGATAATATTAAATATGATATGATTATATAATTAAAAAATTAAAATAAAATATTTATATATATATTTATGATATAAAAAAATATGATTTACGAAATAAAGACGTTCACATTAGCCAATAGGCAGAAGCAGCCAACCCCATTCAAAAAACTTCACAAAAGAAAAAGTTTATTATATTCTTGTTGACAAGCCAAGTGACGACCTCTCCCCCGAACTGGGACCCATGAATCCGACATGAAAATGTGACGTTATTGGACAGGCGACCATGACAGGGCCCCCCACCAGAGGGCTTTTTAGTCGGACATGCATGGATCCAAAGCCCACATCTTAAATCTTAAAAATTTATGGCAATTTTTGTGTATGTTCACATGCGGTTATAATGATTAAATATTGTGCATATTTATAAATTTTAATTTATTAATAATTAATTTAATATAAATTTTTTTAAAAAAATATTGATTAATATATATTATTTTGAATTTTTAAAAAAGTGAATTGACTTAATTAAATTTTATCAAATTAATTTGATTAATCAATTTTTTAAAATTAAAAAATTATTTTTTTAATATTTTTTATCAATTAAAAATAAAATATTTATTTTTATGTTATAAAAATTAAAAATTAATATATTTTTACAAATTTATATTTTATATTTCATATTATTTTAAATATTATATTATTTTCTATCGAATATGTCGAATGATTAGATCATTAGCAAGGTTACCGGATTTAGACTTACGTAAGAGATCGTAGAAACCACGCCCACGTAGGACAACTTCAGCTTTTTGGCGGCCGGAGAGCAGAAAGAAGAGAATATGTTCCCATTGATGACAGATTGACAGTGTGTTTTCCCGATCGAGTAGTCTCTATCCGTCCATTTACGTGTCAGAATGAAAGAAAGAAAGAAACACAACAAATCCAATGAAAGTAGCTAATTTGCCCACTTCCACTATAATTTCTATTTCGAACATTATTTTTTATTTAATATTCCTTAAATTGTTTTAAATTTTGGAATACAATGGTAATTTTATTTTTTTAAATTAAAATCATAATTGTATAGTTACACTAGCTCAAAAAAATAGTAGTCAATTGAAATCACTCGTATAAATAGGAAGGTAAATTTGTATCTTACCTCGTTTTTATAATATTATAATAATAAATTTTAAATAAATTATTTCGTAAACCGATAATGAAATCTTTAAATTTTATAAATAACGATAACAAATAACACATACTCTAAAAATATATTTCAAATAATTAAAAAAATTTAAAAATAAAATCTAACTTTTAACCTTTTTACTTACTGATTTAAGTGAAATGCTTTTTTTTACATATATGGTATATTTAAGTCTTTTTTTTTTAATTTTCTTACCAATTGATTGCAAATGTTAGACCTGGTAATTTTAGATACGACACGAAAATATGACATACGTATGACATATTTTAATTATGTATGAGTTTATATAATCGTGTTTCGTATCATAAACATATAAAAATACGCATAACACATGTAAAACACGATTAAGACACAATTAATTAATTGTGTCTATCGTATCTGTTAACACATTTAACTTGTAAAACTGGTATATAGGTTTAAATTAACGAATTTATATATAAAACACGTTAATTTTTAATATCATTATATAATATATGACCTATAAATATTATTAAAACTTTTAATTTAAAAACTTATTTAATGTATAAAAACTACTTTAAGCGTTTAATTAATATCCATTTTATTGTATTATTAGTAATAATATACTTGTTAAGATAAAGGTTAAATAACCAACATGATTTATTCATATAATTTCTAATATATTATGATTATAATTTATAAATAATTATTTAAATGTAATATAAGATAAATATAAGAATAATATGTCATCACCTAAAAAACTAATTAAAGTATAGACTCAATTTTATTAATTAATAGGAAAATAAGTTTCATAATTTAAATCTCATATTAAACTATTAAGATGATTATATATTTGTAGCATGCTACTAACTCATTATTATTAGTAGTAAATAGTAAATTAGTTATTGAAAAATACGAAGTACTAATTAATGTTAATAAGCTACTTATTAATTTTAATAAATTTTTTATATAATTTAAAAGTATGGCTCATAATAGTATGAATTATAATTTATGATTTATGACGAAATTGTTAGAAAGTAAAATAGCTTGAAAATAAAGGAAAAATAAAGTTGATTGGTAAATTGGTTGACAATATTCGTATAATTCGTGTCCTAATCGTGTTTTCGTATAATTCATGTCTTAATCGTGTTTTCATGTTATTCATGTTGTAATCGTATTGTATCGTATCGTATCGTATTAGATATAAACAGATCAATTATAATCGTGCCATAATCGTGTCGTACGTGTGTAACACGAATATAAACCGTATTGTGTTCGTGTTTTAAGGTTTGAAACGATTAATTAATTATGTTTTGTTCATGATCAGATAAAATGAAACATATGATGACACGAATTGTTAGGTTTAGCAAATGTTAAATATTGTAATATTTGAAATACTTCTACTTTCACTATAAAATTTAGAGGAATTGAGATAATTATCTTTAAAATATAAAAAATCATTCTACAAGTTTTAGGGACAAAAATTGT